>JAQGAC010001804.1:0-12402 GCA_034696585.1 Isotomurus maculatus
GATGAATCAAAGGGCAAAGTGAAGGGTACGAAGAAGGACTTGATGAGCACGGAAGAGTCAGGTAAGAAAGGTGACACAGACTGGCCCTTTCTTGACAGGGGGTCGCAGTCAGCGTGTCGGCGTAGTAGGGAACGAAGCAGCTCTTCAAGCTCATCAAGTTCAAGCGGCTCATCTTCCACGGATTCCTCGTCCTCCAGCCGCTCTTCTGCCTCTTCCCGGTCGTCCTCACCTGCGTCTGCGTCCCCTAAGTCCAATGCGATCCCAAGAACAACATCGCCAATTCCACCTTGCACACCAGCAGCAGCTTCCAAGACCACAAGCATCACCCCGAAGGGCCCAGGTAGGAAGCTTAAAACTTCCGATCGGAGCCCCGGCAGTGGAACCGAGTATGAGACTCCTAAGGGAAAGAAACCTGCCCCCAAAAGTCGTGGACCCGCAAAGCTTCGACCGGGGCGAGCTACAGCTAGCGATACAAAATCGTTATCTGACTCCCGTTCGACACAGCCATCCAACAATGTCGAACGACCAGGAGACAGTGGAAGGTCGAGGAAGACGACCAGGAGTAGTTCCTCCAGTTCAAGCAGCAGTAGTCCCTCTCCAACCTCCAGTAGCAGAAAGAGAAATAAATCTTCGGAAGAGGAAATCAAGCGAAGAACGCGAAAATCAACAGAAGCTAGCGAAACTTCGAAGAAAAACAGCTTCAACTTCCCCGGAAACTCCGAGATCGGAACAAAATCTCCGCGAGCAGCGAAGGCGAAGACGCCAGTAAAGACAAATGAGAAAGTTCAGAGTAGTGGTATTCTTGACCTGTCCTCCGACTCAGAAGTGGAATCACCAACTAAGTCTGTTCCATCTAAATCTCCCAAGCATATCGTTGCTCACGGGAAAGAAAATAAGGAGTCGACTTCTCAGCCGTCTAATAATGAACTCAAAGGATCCAGGACACCAAGAGGGCGAAAGAAGGGAAGTGCCAGTGTCGTGTCTGAAAACGAAAAGGAAGGAGCAGAAAATGAAAAGGAAAATTCTTGTCTAACTCCTGAGACTTCTGTGTTAGATCCTTCTACCTCTAATTCGACTAAATCCAGAAATGCAGCCAAGACAAATGTACCACCATGTGTGGGTTCTATTCTATCTCCTTTGACGCCGTCGTCTGAAAACAAGGAAAAAGAGCAGTCCACCATTTCCAAGTCTTCGGATACTGAACCTGACCTAAAGCGTCCGCGTTTGGACACCAGCAGTTCGAGTCAACCTTCATCTCAGTCGGTGGCTCCAAATAGTAACGAAAGTGCATCCGTGAATTCGTCTGCGTTAACGGGAAATCAACATCATAGTAAATCCTCCCTATTTTCTCCGTCACGACTAGCCAACGACAGTGAATTACTAGATTTCGACACAGAATTAAGTGATCTTGCTCGAAGTTTCTCTGCTGATTATTCTCAATGTGATGAAGACGGGAGTGCTGCAGGAGGATCAGGAACTCTTCAGTTTCCTTTTCCTCAAAATATGCTTTTCAGAGAAGACAACAGTGAAGACTCCGCTCAAGCTACTTTGAATCTGGTGGAAAAGCTTAGACTGCAACATGCACGAAAGTCTGGTTGCCCTAGATCTTCGATGGATGGATCTGAATTCAGTATGCTGGAAGACTCGTCCAAGTCGCCGTGTTCTGCGAGACAAAATTCTGAAACAAGCATTAAGGATACGTCGATTCTTTCTTCCGGTTCTGGTAATGACTTACCATCAGCTCTTGGAAGTGAAGGTGTCTTCGATGAATCGGCAAAATCATCAGTTGCAATTTCTAAAGTAAGCCCTGGAAAGGATAAGTTAGCCCTAGGAGATGAAAGATGGGTGCCTCCAAGTGAAGAAAGTTCGGAAAATACAGTGTCTCCTGTTGTACTAAAAGAGGTTGAGCCCTTGAAAACGACCACCCAACCTCCTACTCCCATGAGTGAAGGTAGCGGCGTTGAAGTCCCTGCAGTGACTAAGGATGTACTTCTTGGTTTCGATAAAGACAAAGACAGCAGTCAACTGCGCCCGGAATTTCTCCAGAGTGAACTGCGGGATTCGCATCAGTCTCGTTCGTTATGTGACCGGCACGAAAATGAAGAAAATACTCAATTGTCCAGAAGTGACATCGTAGATGATCTTGTTTCCATACATAGAGATACTTCCATATCTGCAACACTTTCTATGGAAACTTTAACTCCTGACTCTTCAGCTCCAGTGCCAGCTTCTACAGGACTGAATTTACCGCATGGAGTTCATATCACAAAAGTTGGGGGAACTGGGTCATCAGCCGCTTCTAGTTTTATATATCCTATTTCTTCAGTCCCTTCCAGTAACAGTGTGCTGAATTCTTTGACATCAGGAGCAGCACCTAACAACTCCTTGTTTCGTCCTCATTCTCAACCACATGTTCCTAGCAGTTCCTCAGCGTTACCCCAAGGGACCCAGTCTAGTCTGCCACCAGGATTTTCTCGACAGAACTTCACATCGACTCCCTTCTTACATTCGCAACAGCAACAGTCCCAAGTTTCAGACCAGAAAGGAAAAGAAATGTCTTCTGCTGTGGGATCCCCTTCCTCAATTTCACCCGGTTCTGGAACTTCGCAGTGCAGAGTTTCAGAATTCGTAGGTGATAAATCAATCTCAGATTCCATGGTTTCGTCCATGACTGCAGGAATGCCGCCATTGGCCAAACCTACAATCGCTTCTCCATCAATGATTTTAGCCGCAAACCACGTAAAAAGTATTGTACCTCCTCCACCTCCTCAATCAACTGTTGCTCAGATAATTGAAAATGTGGTAAACAATCACACCAACAATTCTAATTTTTCTGCAAATGCGACCCAGGAGCTTCTGAGCGCAATGCTCAATATGAGTTCCTCCGGAGTCAGTTGTGTGGGTGCTAGTAACAGCGGATTTTCCAACCAAAATACGAGAAGTAGAAAGTCTCCTATGAAATCTCCCTTTTCTTGTGGAATGCTTGCTTCCATAGAAACCGAGTTAGCTGAAAGTATCTCCAATGCAAAAGAAAAAACGAAAGACACCTCTGTTTTGCGAGAAAACATGGATGGAAAATGTAAGGAAGACCTTGCAGATGTAGGTAACATTCCTCATAATATCAACGTCAGTCCAAGAGGCAGAGGTAGAAGAGCAACCACTCCACGGGGACAGAAGAGCAATGACAAAATATTGACCGCGTGTGAAACAAACGGCTTAAAGGGTAAAGGCCGCGGTGAGCGAAAATCAACAAGCAGTACCTCCCCAGCAAGAGCCAAACCGGCACCTAGGAGAGGAGGGGGTAAAGGCAGAGGTAAAGGAAAAGTGGTTGGAACAAGAAAAGATCTGGCAGGAACTGTTTATGATATTGACTTTGACGAGTTTGAAGAAAACTTGGACGAGAAGTTGGATTTACGAATGCTGCGGGAACGAAGAAAATCTAGTGATATACATGCTGAAATGAAATTCAGTAAATCTGAGAACATCTTAAGCCCAGTAGACGTGCGATCATCTGGGACTGAAAGTTCGCCAAAGATAAAAGACATGGAAGCAACCAGGTCTTTGAGTTCTCATCTGAAAGCACAACAAAACCTGTCGCTGACTCCTAACACGGTCCCCACTAATGACACCAGCATTACTCCAATTCTCCAACCCCTGCTTCCTGGTCCAGTAGACATGCGAACTTATAGTGTAGGGTCTGTGAGCTCTGAAGAACTTATCTCAGGAGTTCAAAAATCATCCAAAGTCGATACCCCACGCAAGCAAGCCAAAGCTCTCGACATCTCGTCGGTGTTTTCATCATCCTCAACGAAACAACCTATTGTTAATGAATTTGAAGAGTTAGACCAGACTTTAGATGCATTGTCGTCTGCACCAAAATCAGTACCAGTTCTGAGCATATCCAAAATTTCTAACGTACAAGAAACTAATCAACAACTGCCTGCTACTAACGCGTTCGGTGAAGCTCTTCCCAGCAAGACACTGTCGAATTTTATGATGTCTGAGCATTGTACCGGGGACATTACACATGAGCCTGATTTTAAAACAAGCACAGACTTCTCAAGAAATCAGCTGAAAGTAAAAATCAAAGGACCATTTTTGGATGCAAACTACGGATCTCATTCTATCACTGGAGACGTTCCATCTGGACCTCCACACTTCCAAAATTCATTCCATCACCCGACAAATCCTTCGCAGATGATAGGAAATGTTCCTACAAATAACACCTCTAGCCTTCGGAGAATGAGGAAGAAAGAGCTACTGAGGCAGTATTGGACTCAAGATATGAATATGGATGGAAGCATGTGCGGTCCAATGCATGAGGCTGATATGGGAGGAATGACTGGGAGCTCTATGTCTCACCCTATCAATCGATCGGTGATAACCATTCCAAAAGCTGTGGCATCCATGGCCATAATTCCTACAAAGGATGACTACCGTGAAAGTCTTCCTGGTGATAATTTGTTGGGAAGCAGTTTGACGGGATTGTCGAAAGACATAGCTGGTTTGGGTCAGGCAGTTGAAAAGAAGAAGAGAAGTCGAGGGATGAGAGAAATGGTAGCACTTGGAATCTTAACAAATGATTCTCCAAGGGAGAGACGGAGAGATCGTATGGAAACTAGTCTGTCAGGATCTTCGTTTACACCTGAGATGGGCAAAAAGCGAGGAAAAAGTAACAAGCGTCCAATTCGCAGTACCTTTATCCCTCCTACACTGGTGGAATCAGATGCTTCAACTGGGGATAAAAAACCCAGTACACCCAAGAATTCCAACTCCTCCAATCTGAGTTCGAAGGCCATGAGTACTGTTGTAACTGCTGTCAACCATCCAACTCCTAAGCTGAAGATCAAGTTCGGTGATTTATCCAGAGCAATAGGTGGGTCTGGAAGTCCTAGTACAACTGCAAACCATGTCCACAGTGACTCTTCTGACAAAGAAACGCCAAATAAGAAGGCCAAAGGACGACCACCAAAGAAACGGGGAATCTCAGAACTTCCTTCCGCAGCTCCTCCTACTATGGAGGAACTAAAGCGTCAGAGTATGAAGTATCGGGAAATGATAATGCAAGATTTTGCTGTAGAAGAACGCAAGGAAATTCTTAAGCTTCGAGGAACTCGCAAACACAAGAAGCACAAAAGAAAAGGTGGAGCTCCGGGCAGTGAAACAGACGAAGGAGGAAGACCTAAGTCTCCTGAAGTAAAAGTGATTTCAGAGGGATCCAAATTAATACTAAGGTTTGGGAAGTCTCGACCAACAGCCGGTACGAGTGATGCCGCCACGCCTGATATTAAGATAAAAGGAAATGGGCCTGATATTTCTGAAGACATCCTGGGAACAGAGAATGATTCTGGGTTTACCGGCAGCAGTGAAGGAAGTAGTGGAAGTGTTAGTGAGTTAACGGGTGCTAGTAAAGACTTAATGTCAACGCCTACTTTACCTGTTGCATCAATGTCGATAAAAGTTGAGACGAACAATGGTGGTAGCGGTGATATCAGTGAGAGTAATTCTGCCACCTTAGGCCCCTCTGAAGTAAGATCGGACCTGGTGTCTTACGGTACCTCATTACTCTCTACAGCTGCCAACACGCCTCCTGCCTCCGCTCTTCCAGATCTCGGGTGTGATTTCCCTTCACAACCCATCGATGTTAAACCATTAGCTGCATCTACACCGGAACCTCCAGACTTTAGCAAGAATAGTGATAAGAAACTTATGCCGATTCGACTTAAACTCAGCCGCTGCTTCGAAGGGTATGCTTTAAAGAAAAAACAAGAAGGTTGTGCAGGGGAGGGTGGGCCTCCAGGCTCGACTCCTACGAAACAGTCTGATAGCTGTGAGGTTCGGTGACCGTGTCCTAATTTATCTAAATCGTTATCGGTGTCCCTTAAACCAAAGCTCGTTTTTCAAAACTTAGCAGTTTATCACTAAGTAACAAATTGAAAATTAGAATTAAAATCAGTCTATTCAACTGCATTTTAAACATAAGCCCAGATTGACTGGGTTATTAGTCTACAGTTCACTCCTGTTAATTTTCCGATTGATTTTTAATGAGAAGATTGTGATAATTAGTACTTACCACGTCTAGATTCGTTATCGTAAATCATTTTCGGTTGATTATATTCAAATTCTTCGATTGGTTCAAATGGATGGTTACAGTTAAGGGTTTTGTACTTCTTGATGTAACAAGCCTTGACGTGAATACCATTAAGATTGTTTAATCACTAAGTAATAATATGATGAATGGAGCCCAGAGTACAAAATTTATCTTGTATCACATGGACATAATATATTATTAAGTTACACGAATCGATGGAAGACGCAGACCTTGCAAACTTTCTTCCATCTTGTGACTGTCTAAATGGTTCTCTCCCTCTGAGCTAAGCTTTTGAGATGATGTACAGTTTGTACTTGACGTGGTGAAATTGAGTAGCCCTTCATTGTGAAATGATGTATTTAGTCAATTTCTCGAGATGTTCGCACTATGAAGGGGAATGCAATTTTAACTTGTAATCTTCGTTCTTATCATAGCTTCCAAAGTTAGCAGTTTCAATTTCCAATGTAATCAAATGACTTATATGTTAAGACATTTGATTTTTCAAACAAATAACTCATACATGGTACATGATATTTGAAATAATTTAAGTCCAGTGTGTATCGTATCTCAATAATGGAATTTGATAACTTAATCGGATGTACTGTAGTGTTAACATTGACATTAAGGTTTTCTGTATGTATCAAAGAGATCCCATACAAATGTATGAATTATGTTAATCATTAGGCTGATTTTTAAACTAAATTTTATGTATAATTAATCGTCTGAGCTTAACAAAAATCTTTAAATAGCTGTTTTAAATCCAACAAGTTTTATGTAAAACTAGTGGCAGCTATTTGCCTACAAATTCTCTGATTTTTATTCGGTAGCTGTTTAAGCAAATCTAGTTGTTTAAAATGTATTGTTACTTCTCCGATTTCTCACGGGGCAGCTGTGGTACCATTTCACGTATCTTTTCTTTCGCAAAAACTTCTGTGAGGATGAGAATGCATCTTTACTTCCGCATAAACTTTCAGTGAGGATGAGAATGCAATACTCGTTAGGAATATTGTTCAGTTATACTGAAGGAAATTCTATTATTATATCTTTGTGAATTTGTGTGCACCTGGAAAAAGATAGGTCATTGATTAAGCTCACGTACTAATGATCAAAATACCTTAAATCTCGATGTACTTTGTCAACACTAACTGTTGTATCTCTCCAAGCAACATGGACAAGAAATTACTGTTAATGATTATGTTGGAGTATACCGTATTTGTAATGTCTGCTCATAACAGCAAAATAATTTTGTATTCCGTCTTGGGTTTATTTTTAGGAAAAGTTGTATTTGGTGGCTCTTTTCTACGAATTGGAACTTCAGCTCAAAAAATATGACTGGAGTTCTCGTACAGTTCCAGGCTTACGTTAGAAATTTGAAATCTTACGGGGTGAGCCTACGAAAACATCCAGACACGGGTCACTACTACCGAAGAAAGAAAGTAGGAAAAGATTGCAGAAGTCATCTCAAGGTACGTTTGTTTACCTGTTAAGATCTTTATCTTTGTGATACATGTTCTTGAGATGCCCTTTTCTTGATGTAAAACAACAAGAATGAAAACTCTGTGTAAGTCTGTTCCTGTTAATACCTTTTGTTACGAACAATAAATATGTGTGTATAAGTTATCTAATTAAGTGTATTAATGTGACATGCAATGATGTAATGTATTCTGGAGATGGGTGGTCTGGAATATCAGACTCTTTCAACAAGAAGCTAGTTAACCAAACCTACGTAAATAGATAGTCTTCAATATTTAATGATATTAATGTATTTAAGTAGTTAATGAAGTAACAATATCCGACGGACAGCAGTGTATATATAACAATTACTAGATATAATGTCGTATCACGTACACAAATCAATGTTGACGAATATTAACGATGCTACACAAAGTGTCAATGATGTATCTCCTGTATAAAGCGTGTGAAATACAATGGTATGAAGGTATAATATACTATACATAATACTGTATTTATATAATTACTTATAAAACATGAAACAACTACAAATTGCGATTACTAGCCCGATAAGAATGGTTTTTAAACTAGTGTAATTTTGTGAAAAGATATATTTTTGAGTTTTTAATTGTGATATACGTCTTAGAATCTTAGTGAATTTGCGTTGTGCTTATCATGTACAGTACTTGTGAGCGCATGTGTTTTCAGATGTACTGCATTTTCTTAATTGATTGTTACGAATAAGATATATTATTATAACCCTTCACATGAGTAGTGAGCTCCATAAATATACAGTTAGTACATAATAATATTATGCATAATATTATCATAATGAGATACGCACCTGCTATCACTTCGTAAATTATGTCAGGTTAAACTCAGTAAACTAAAGAATATCATGTACTCCTAATGCCATACTAATATCTATCTACGTACACGTATATAAATTCATGATTACCAGTAGTAGTAGTCCCGTTTAAATCGAATAAATTAGGCTGTTGCTTTATTCGTTTATTACAACCGTGACGTCTCTAATTGATGGAACTCTTAGCGTAAAAATGTGTAGCAAATCTTCCTACGTATCTATAAAACTCATACACAATTTTACTCATTCCCGAATAAAATTATACCAGACGTAATTTTACGTGCACTGACCATTCAATCATACGCATATGCGTAATATTAATTAGCATTCTTTCGTGCATCGTCCAGTCATCTAAAAGCTAAGCTTACAATTAGTTCCCAACTTTATCCGGCCTAATTATAAATATGACATGCACTGCCCGTGACTTAGTTTTAAATCACTTGTTACCCATCCTGTTGGCCGTGTGATTGCATATTACAAGCACCTCCAACCTTTCGACTGAAGTCACAGAATCATGATTCATCATCATTATCATCAACCATACTATTACAGATCCATCACACCTTCTAAGTAGTCCCAAGCTCTTCTGTTCAATGTGACAAACACCTGAGCCTCAGGTGAGAACCAACTGCACCTGCTGATGCTCTCTCCTTCCTTTTAATGCATTCTCATCTGTGAAGGAAGCTTTTCGTAAATTACGTGTCCGGAATGAACCATCTCTCACCGACTAATCGGAGTTCTTAATATTCGACTCGGTGTTGTTGTTAGTTGTTGGCGTGTGTGTGATGAAGGGAGAAAGTTCCGCTTGACATTCTCTCATGACATTTCACACTTCCTGTGCGGAACCCGAGTCGGTGAAAGTGGGCGGGGAGTGAGTGATGAGACTCATCGAGAGAGTCCATCGTTGTTGTGGGAACGAATTTTGAGATTCAGACACTTCACTCATTGACTCAGCCTCCAAGGCCCTAACTCTCCTCAGGTCGTTTCTCAGAAATCTCATCCCCTGGGGCTACACGCTGTTTCGGAAACTTATCGTCGCTTACCCTCATCCTCACTTCTGAGTGTGTCTAAGGGTTGGCAAGGTTAGTTGCTGTCCAGAGGGAAGAAGAGAGTGTGGAACTTTATGAAGATATAAAACCTTTGTTTCCAGAAATGATCTGAGGGAGCGGTTGTGGTCAAGATGCCTTTGAATTCGATTGAGGAGGTGTCACACATAAATATTAATCAGCCCCCACCTCCTGTTGAAGATGAAGATAAGTTTGATATTGTTAAGGCGACACAGGTGAGAAAGTTGAGATAGAGGCATTGATCAGGGTGTTTGTGAATGATTCTTTTATATGTGAGGTGTACATTTGGATTTATTGCAGTTTGGACTATTGAGGCGATGTACAAAGTTATTAGATGAAGGGTTTGACGTTAATCAGAGGGATGGAGATAACATAACGCTTCTGCATTGGGCGGCCATAAACTGCAGAAAAGATATTGTTAAGTTATATATTGACAGAGGAGCTATTGTTGACGCCATAGGAGGGGAGTTATACTCGACGCCGTTGCATTGGGCTACTAGACAAGGACACTTGAATATTGTTGTGTTCTTGATGAAATTTGGTGCGGATCCGACGCTAAGGGATGGAGAAGGTTGCTCAGCTATTCACTTGGCTGCTCAGTTTGGGTACACTTCCATTGTGGCTTATCTCTTGGCCAAAGGAATCAGTCCGGATATACAGGATAGAAGTGGAATGACTCCTCTTATGTGGTCTTCTTGCAGAATTCACAAGTAAGAAAGGCCAAGAATATTATTGTGTTGAACGCTTAAAGATCTTCTGTTTGTAATTGTAACATGATTTTCTTTTACTGGTAAACCTAGTTCTGACCCGACGAGGCTACTTCTGACATTTGGAGCCAATACTTCGATACAAGACAGAGTCAAGCACAACACTGCGCTTCATTGGGCTGTGGGATCCAAAAACGGAACCGCTTTCAGTCTTCTTATAAAAGCTAATGCTAGTGTTGACATTCCTAATGGCAATGGCGAAACTGTTCTGTCTTTGCTTAAGAAATGTCCAACGTATGATTGGACATCCAAGAAACTGGTTGAGATAACAATTGAAAAGGCTGAAAACAATCGTGCGAGAAGAAACTGGATGTCTGAATTTCGTAATAATGAAGTGGGTTAAGTTATAGTGATTCTGTGATTGCAGTTTGAATCTTTGATTTATAAACACAATATTTTTCTTCAGGACATCAAAGGATGGATGACTGCGGGAATGCCATTTATTGCAATATATCTGTTAGGCTTGGTTTTCTCAGCTGAACTTCAAATAACGTGGAAATTAGTATTATTATTTATCCTCTACTTAACATTCCGTGGGGCAGGAAAGTTCGTATGCGATGAGAAGTGCATGAATGTTTTCCCAATTAATGTGTATCTTGCTACTAAGGTTAGCTGAATTGTGTTTCAACTTAACCATTATCACTTTATTGTGGCAAGCAAATCAATTAATATGTAATTTCTTTGTTAGTTTTGGATGTATGTTGTATGGCTTTGGTACATCACTCCGATTGTTCCAACTTATAACACGGGTCTTTTCTTCGGCCTTTCATTATGCCTGTGGTACAGCTTTGTACGAGCATGGAAAGGAGACCCTGGTACAATCACGCTCACAAAAAATGAGCGATACAAGGTATGTTCTCAATTTTCGTATTTCTATATTATCGATTCATTCGTTGATAGCTTTATTTGCTTTCTTTGAATACAGACCATTATAGATTTGGCAGAAGAAGATGGATTTGATCCTAAGTTTTTTTGTACAACTTGCTTAGTTAGAAAACCACTGCGCTCAAAACATTGCTCTGTATGCGACCGTTGTGTAGCTAAGTAAGTAACACAAGTGACGTGACAAGAAGGTTTTTACTGAGTAAAAAGTTTCAATGAACAATCGAACAACTGTAAATCTTGCAGGTTTGATCATCACTGTCCATGGCTTTCAAACTGCGTAGGATGGAAAAATCACAAGTATTTTATATGTTACCTTGTATCGTTGGTCATGATGTGTGGTGTCTACGTAATGGGATCGATTAACATGTGGAACATCCATTTTGGACCTGACTGGTCCCTGTTTCAAATAGTCAGTTACCAGCCCTGGGTTAACTTTATGATGGGCTTAGCTGTAGTCCATGGTTCGTGGGTCCTAGTCTTACTGTTGTGCCAGTTATATCAGGTATTACTTTCTTCTACCAAAATTTTACTTTTCTTCAATTATATTGCTCTGAAAAGTTTGACATGTTTTCGCATGTTTTCTAAATAGATATTGTGGCTGGGAATCACTACAAACGAGAGATTAAATTACACAAGATACTCATACTTCGGGCACGACAAGGGAAGTCAGAGACCCCGTCGTAACTTATTTGGCAGAGGCGTTTTCAAAAACTTTGTTGATTTTTTTGAAATCGAATTTCTCCACCCAAGTAAAATTGACTGGGGAAGAACATGGGAATCTAGTCATTCTGAAGAGGACGACGATTCTGATAGCGCACCATTCATAAGAAATCCTAGAGATAACTATCAATACACGGTCTAACCACGTTTAGTGTTCACTAAATGATGACGGAAAAGTGTCCGTAATATTCGTTCTCTATTGCCTATTACATAAATTTTTAATATTGAACTTTTCCACAATGCCAACGCTTTGTCTGTTGATATTCATGAGCAACGTGCACAATCGCTAGGAAAAATTATTAAATCAGTTTATTCTGTCATCACTGTGTAAGCCTGGAACAATTATGTTCTACCATCGTAACATTCATATGTATCTCCTTCAACTTTTCTTTTAATTATATATTTGCACTGAATAAATATTGCTAACATCGTAAAGATTTTAATCAATAACACAAACTCAGTCATCTGAGTTTGTCATCTAGTCGTTTCAATAACTTTTATAAATCTGCTTGTGAGCTACCCCTAGACTTGTACCTCGAAAGCCCACACCCATAA
>JAQGAC010001805.1:0-12400 GCA_034696585.1 Isotomurus maculatus
CCTCACGTCGAAACCTTCGAGGAGGAGGAGTCTCCTCCAGTCCGTTCGTCACTTCAGATTCGACACAGTCGTCGACACACAAGTTGGAGAGGCGGAATTTGGAGTGGGAGGGGTTGGTCGGGGTCGTCCCACTCCTGGAGACACTGGAGACGTCCTGCGCAGAACCTTCCAGAGGAAGGAAAGAGAGTGTTAGGCGGGTGAATAGGTGTGAGGAAGGGGGCTGCTTACTGCGATGGCTCCAGACTTCCGTTCAGCTGGAGGCGGACGGGACTGTCGAAGACGACTCCGAAGGGGGGGGGGGGGCGGAGGTGAGGGGGGAGGAGCTGGTGACCCCGCAGAGGGCGCCCCCTCTTTTGAGACTGCGATCACGCCTCCGGCTCCTCCCACTCGTGACGCCATCACTTCTAGAGAACGAAGAGCGGAGTCCTGTGCATACAACCCTGAGGAACCACACGCACACACAAGAGGAGGTCAGTAAGGGTCAACTTGTGGGGGAGCTTACTGACCTGAGGCCCAAGCAGCGCTTGCAGCTATCCTCACGCCTTCCAAGGAAGCGTCGACGTTTTCGTGAGGAATGGCCCAGGCGCCGCCGTGGACGACAACAACTGGAGCAACCATCTTCAGTGCCGATGAGTTTGGAAATGCAGTGCCGTGCGGAGGGAGGGGAGGAATGCAGAATAATTCTTTATTGGTGACTACGTGATGCGAAGTCTACTGGCAGAGTGCAAAGTCGATTTGTCGCTGAGTCTGTCTCTCCTTCGCTTGAAGAACTTGAGGCGCCACTCCTTCAGTAGATATGCAGCAAGTAGAATGCCATTCTACTTGCTGCATATCGATTTTTTGGCCGGATCGATAAATTCATGCTTGTACAATCACGATGCGATGTTCGTCCCGTGTATTGTATTTTAACGAAATGCAAAAATTTAGTAAAGCACAATGGGGTTACGAACCCCGGAAAGCTCGGTTACACACCGAGTGTGCAACCGCCGGACTGATGTGCTTTACTGTGCATCGTTGTGATTCTCATTATAGTTATGAAATAGAAGATTTGAGTTTACCCACGTGGGTTTGCCCGTAAAGGGCAAAAAAGGAAGAACAGAGGCGACGACTCTGTTCTCGCGTGTGATGCACTTGTCTCTCACGCATCATGAGTCATCTTCAGTTTATGTGCATGATTAGATCGAACTCAAATTTTCAGATAGATATTTATAGTAACTGCTTACGATGAATCTTTTCCTGTTTTTGAACGCATTACTGCTTTCGAATGTAATTATGCGACTGATTGCATTCAGTGCATCAAAGGAGGGTGTGTCTTCGGGGTTGACTTGAATGGAGAAAGTCAGTGTCTGACAGATGACGAAGCGGAGGATCTGCCGTTATCGAAGGTAGTACATTCCGTCTCGAGGTGCACAAAGACAGGTGAGTGTTCAATTAATGTATAAATACCACTACTGTCGGTTTATGTGCTTGTATGATGTATTATCCAAATGCAGGGATTCTTAAGAAATCTGCACCTGTCTCATCCACAGTGCGAACAACTACCCCCACAACAACAGCTACTCGAATCCCACCCCTTTCACGGAAGACTTTTTATAATGACAAATGGAACAGTGGAATTCTAAATTCACTCAATCTACCTTATAATGCGAAACAGTTGAATGAAAAAAGGTAATAATTAGTATAAAACAATTATGGAAGTCATAAATATCGGTTAATTGATTTAAGTATTGCTTAGTAACACCATGCATCAATATCAATTTTTCATATAGGTGCTCTTATTACATCCGGATTAGAAGCAGGAGCAAAAAACTCATCATCAAATCTTACTCCCTCGACGGAGCATACTACGATCCCTACCAAACCAACCACACGAATTTCTGCAAATACACAAGTGAATGCCTATTTTAGTGGCGGAAGCAGTGCCATTACCAATATGCATGACCTAGATTCGATAATTAAACAACCGGAGCATCAAAGAGGCAAAAGATATCAGCTATCTATACAATTGGAATTACCTCTCATTTTATATATTAAATATAATATTTAACGAAGTTAAACCAAGGACTGAATTGGTCGCGGTTTTACGCGTCACTTACTCTCCTCCAGTTGGTGAACCAGAACTCAGTAAGATGACTGTTGTATCAGAGATTAAGCAAGGTTTGGCTACAATGGAGCTTGGACAAGTAATATTACTATGCCAGTAATATTACTATACTATGCCAAGTCGTACCACACAATCTTCTTCTTTCCTGATAAATACGCAGACTCAGTACAAGAGCATTAGGTCATGGTGCAGAGCCCAAAGACGAGGACATCCCTAGTTAAAACAAGGTCATCCATCGCAATTGTTTAAACTGTGGATGGAAATTTTTCCTGTGCATGCAGTACCTGCCTTACACAAGAAGCTAAGGTGGATTAAGAAGAACTGTTGAAGGAGTTCTTATGAAATGAGCTTGTTTGTTTAGACAGTATGAATCGATTTTGCACCTTCTTATGCTCTATTGGCAGATTAACTGGAATTAGTGTAAAATTATTGTATAATTTCTGATGGGGATGAATATTAAAGGATGGAATATTTTTTTGGGCTTAAAGCGTTATCAAAAGAATAAACGTCTTTCTTTGGCACGGATATTTTCTCTCCTTCATTGCGTGCAAAACAAATCTCGTTGTGTCTTGTGTTAATTTCCGAGACAAAGCTGACAAACGTCGACTTTATGGTACCCACTGCATCCAAAAAATTTCAAAAGATTAGGGATTAACACGTAGTGGCCGATTCCATCCTCATTCTCCAGCAGCATCAAGTCCACGTGATTCGCTTTGACACCGTCAGTTATGCGAATAGGATAAATGTCGTTCCTGTTTTTCATGTAGACGGTGACTGATATTGAGGGATTTTTGGTCTCGAATTTCGAAAACTCTTCAACAACAACAATGTCGTCGAATCCCTTAAAGCTGACTCAATTTCCACACGTTGTCTTTAGCGAGGCTTCCAATGTAGCCGTCTTGCATAAAAGTTCTTTAAGTCTTGCCCTCTGGTTTTTATTAAGCCCTTTGTAGCTTAACCCAGGAGCATCCAAAAGCTTGATAAAGAGATAGCGAAGAAAGGAGGTAGTTAAGCGATTCATTTACCTTGTTTTCAATAAACGAAGGGTGGGTTATTCGTACGAATGACGTCAAAAAGTATCGATCTAGGACGTTACCATCCGATATGCGTTTAAGTGTCGTCTCCAAAGTACAAGAAAATCTGATTCCCCGCATGTATTACAAAATGTCCTTAAGAATGGATTCCATATCCACACGTGTGTATGTAAAAGCTCCCAAAAAGTCTACAAGTAGATTTTCAATTTTTAACCCTAGATAAGCTCCATTAAGGATGTTGAACTTTAGCTTGAATCCTCGAAAGTTTAAGTCATCAGGAAGTGCTGGAATATCCACTGCTAATACTACTCCTTGCTGTTGTTTGGTGCACACGTGTTGTGAAGTCCACGAAACTTCACAACGCTCAAACTGGAATAAGTGGGATTCATAGCCAATATAACTATCGAAAGACTGGCCGCATCCCACAAACTTGGAAATAAATCTTCGTCTCGGAGGAATTTCCCGGAAATCTGAAGAAATGAATGTAATTGGGGGACGCTTGAGTCAGCCTCCATGATACTTGAAGTAAAATGATTATGTAAGTTTCTTTACACTTGACACTCGATTAATGCGTAAGTTCCCGAAACCTCCAAAAAATATAACACACAACACAAAGTTGCTTACTAAAGAACTTTTCCCAAATTTCATACGGCTTGCAAGTATTGCAAACAAATCTTGTTCCACAAATGTCACAAGAATAAATAAATAAGATGACCTGTCTCTTTATCTTTCATCACTCACAAGTACCTTCATATTTTTATCCTAACATTCCACTTTGAAATAAAAATGCCAAATCTTCGAAATCAATGTCCTCAGGAGTGTGAAGGAACCTTTGATAAGTCAGGCTATCATTACTGTTCATGAGACCAATACGTTTTATTACATTGCTAATTCCTCTGCACTTTCTTTTAACAGCAGGGCTCTGTAGCAGTCTGCCCAATGATTAGGGGAAGCCATGATAGCACATTAAGTACCCTTTCCTCAGTGGCTGATGTATGCAAACCCATGGCGTACGTCCAGCGGTAAATATTGGACTTCTGCGGCAGATAATGCTGCGGTATCTTCGACGTACAAATGCATCAGGCCTCTTTAAATGTTTTTCTCACGTAGTGACATTTTTATTCGGTAGGGGGGGGGTTCAATTCCTTTACTGTGAATAAATATGACAGTTCTTGAAGGTGAATGTCTTCAAGAGAGTCAAGAAACCTTTGATACCCAAGCAAGGCTTAGAGTTTACGAGGCCTAGACGCTTTATTAAGTTTGAAATTACTTTCAAAACACTGCACTGCACTTTCTTTGCAATTCTCGGATTCTGTAAGAGTCGTAGCATTGCCTAGCAATATAGAACTGCGTGCAACAACAAATCCTACCACACTGACACAAGTGAGTTATGTATTGAGTTTTTAAGTGACCAGTACCTCGTATCGAACTTCTGCCACATGCCCTGCACAGGTAAGAGGAAAGTGATGAAATATTGGAGATGGAGAAAAAATGATCTCAGAAAATGCCATAATTATTCCGAGTCGGAATTAGACATCTCAGTGGTTAAATAAAATTGAACTCCTTTAGACCGGTATGGTCTAAAGTTTGAAAGTCTATTGACTCGTTTATAGGTCTTTCTGTAGAGCTCAAATTCGTAACACACCATACAGTAAGCTGGGACCATAAGGTGGCCATTGAAAATTAAGGGATTGCAGGTGCCGCATGATGTCCGCTTAAGGTATGCCCTGCAGGTTTAGATTCTGTGGTTATCGTTCTTCATCGGAATCGATCAGAAATTTTTGTCTCAAGAAGCAACTCAAGTTCATACACGGACAATTCCTCTGGATTGTGAATGAACTTTGTGTATGTGAAGCACTGTTTATTATTTTGTGTACCAAAAACTTCTCCAGTTTCTAAAGATGAAGGATGCCTTCGTGTGCGAAATGATGCTACTGCAGATCCCAGTCGAGACACTGGGTTCTGCCACGAAAGGTTTTCCAAATTTTGCCTTATCACAATTAAAACAGACACTTTTGCCACAATGACAGGTGAAAAACTCGATTCTTTGGCACTTTCATGGCTCGAGAGGAAGGCCACGAATCCTTCTAGAAAGTTGATAATACTTCAATCGATGACATGACTCACAGCATTTAAACAGGTTAAACACATTTCTCCACTTATCATATAGGCAGCCTAAGCAAAAGGTATCCACACAGTGTCTGCATGTAACAAAATTGTGGTCGTTAGGAAGCCTCATCACTTTATTTTTCTTTAGTGGGGGCTCTGTGCTTTCCCTACTCTCAAACGAGATACGTAGTTTCTACAACTTCTCCTTTAAAATGTTGTTGCAAAATTCCGTTATTAAACCAATTGACCGAAAGGCTGTCGTCTGATATTGGGATGCTATTTAGCTTGGTCCCACGACTTATCGCAGTGTAAGATTGCTAAGAAAAAATAGTCTTTCAAATCAAAATGAATCACGTACCGTTCTAAAGTTCTAGACTGCACTCCATGCACAGTGGTTCCATAGGCAAGCTTTAAAGGAAGAGTCTTCACATTCACATAACGCTGCACATCTTTATGGTAATATATGTCTGTAATTGGAGTTATTTTGATTAAGTTTTGATTATTCTTCACTTCACAAGCGGGTCCCTTATATGTTGGAAATTGTACTAAACTACAGCAGGGAAATCATCTCTTTGCTTGAAAAGAATGGAAAAGATAAATCCAAAGGTTTCATTTAGTAACCGATGGGGAAAGTTTAAGTTTCGTGTGAGGCAGACTCGGGCTCCGTCACAAAAGTATAAATTCTCTTCTGATGGGAGGTCTGGGTAAAAATCGTTTTTTACAATCGGAATCCCTTTTAAATTTGGAACTTCTAACTCGGAAAGTTTTCTCAAGTTGTAAATAATGCTTTATAATTAAATCATAAAGCATTATTTGCAACTAATAATCGATTTAAGCAGAAAACAGGGTCATGGCCATTGTTAGCAAGCAGGGTAATGAGGTTGTTATATTTGTTCCTCATCAGTCAGAGCCATTTCTCTGAGACGTTTGGGTTTTGGAGGAGTTTTTAATTGGATGGAGGTGGAAGGTCGAGCATCAATCTTCCCTGTCGCAGGATAAGATGGCCTTTCTCTCATTGGGATAACCTGGTACATGTTCTCTTCTTCGTATCGTCTGTGAGTTTCTTCATTAGTGAGTCGCCTATGATCTCCGGAGGTTCTTGATTTCTTTATGAAGTATTTTATCACAAGATACGTCAAGAAGATGGTACATACGAAGATGATGATCCCATTGATAGTTAGCATGGTGATCATCGTAACTTCTACATCGTTCATTGCATCTCTGTGCTGTCCATGCACATATCTCACGGTTTGTGCGGCTATTACGGGAAATGGATTCCAATCGTCTTGAACAGCATCCAGGCCATAGCAGTAGTTAAAGCCAAGTTCCATACGATCATAATTGAACTTGTGTATGATCCTGAGGTGTTGTGTATCAACTTGGGAGGTTTCAGTTCAATCAACGGCATCTGAGTCGAGTTCAGATGTGGTACATCTGAAATCCAACTTTCATTCAGTATTCCTCGTAAGTTGATGTAGGAAGCTGAATCTGGTCGTGTTTCTATGTAGGTAGACGTCAGCGTAGTCCAAACAGCTGGGATGAGATGGACAAGTTTAACTTCGTCTTTAGTTCCCTTGTAGCATGGAAATGATGGTTCGATTGTTCTCCTGCCCTCAATTTTGATATAACATGAACATGGTAGTGACACTTGTAAAGCTCCAGTTTCATGTGTTTCAAGGAGGGTTTTCGTACCGTTGCAGTCCAGCATGGTATTATTAGGCAGATTCGTTATGATTAATTTGTTTAAATCCACTTGTGTAATTAGAGGTTCCCTTTTGTCTCTACATGTGAACTTGCACGCTGTACTTAGACTTTCAAGAGTTGATTTCACAAGCAGTTGTTTTATACAATCTGGGTTTTCCATTAAGTCTGAGGGAAATTGGGGCAAAAAGCAAATCTTACAGTAAGGGTTGCATTCATGTAGGGATGTTCCCATGCTAGGAACCAATTTTTCTCCTCTTGCTGAGATTAAAGTTGTCTCTAACTTTAAATGACATGTTTGATCTTTCCAACCAAAAGGGACTGGCTGGAGTTCAACTAAGGTTATCTCTTGATTTCGTTTAATTGGGATTGAAACGCGTAAAATCACTTGAGATGGTGATCTGACACTCCATTAACTCGTGCTGATAATAAAGTGGGATGTTGTCCAAACTGAGAGCCAAAGTTCTTCCCATTGGAGTCAATTTCTTCATTTATTTGACTAAATTCCATTTAAGAGTTTGGATAGGAATGAGAAACATTGGGAAGGTCGTTGATTTGAAATGGCCCAATAAATCCCTGTACTTTATGAATTCAGTCATTCTTCCCATATACTGTGTGATTTGGGCTGCTACTATTGTAGTCTTCCTTCTGACAAGAGTGAAGGTATACCAGCTTTCTGTCATTTGCCAGCCTCAGGAACGCTTCTTGAAGTTGGTGAATTGTGACGTTGACGTAACTGTAAGTTGTTTCTAAGTTCCTTTCAATGGATATGAGGTTTGCGTGTTCCGTTTTTACAGAAGTAGAAACCGTCTGTAGGTAATCCTGTACTCCTTCATCATTCGAGTAGAGGGTTGAAAGCTCATTCTTTGATATGATTCCACAGCAGTAGCTGAAGAAATCACCTACGGCATTGCTTATGACGTTTCTTTTTCGTCTGGTATGAGTGGGTGTGGTTTCCCATACATTGTCGTCGATGCCTAGTCGATAGTTGATGTCATTCAGTTCTTCCTTTGTGGGCGTATTGTGCGATATTTCAGGAATGAGTTCTTGATTGGCGGGCGCGTATGTATGGTCGGTGTATATTGCCAGGGACTCCTCGATTTTGCTTAGTTCCTGGTCCAGAGCTACCAGCTTAGCTACGCCAAAGTGGAGGAGTTGGCAATCCAAATTCATTTCTGGGTCATCATTACATGGGTGTTCGATTAAATGTTCCAAGTGGTGGAGGGTTGGTCGAGAGAGATTTGCTCGATAGATTATTGGTAGTGAGGCCTCGTAAACGATGATGTCGGGGATCGGCCGAAGTAACACTCCAGTGTTAATTTGTATCGGTGGAAGGCCAATGGATGTTCCCAATACCAAAGGTGGTACGCAAAGTAGGAGAAGGGTGGTCAGATACACTATGGAATAAATTATTGTAATTAATAATGTGAGTAATTTCTATCCGATGAATCAGTAGCCTCAAAGCATTAGCATTAAAAATTTGATTTTGAGCCAATATAAAAAGTAAAAGATTTTGAGCTAGTTATTTCTTGTTGAGACGTGAGATTGCTCTGGTGACTCTTCGCTGAGATGAGTGCTGTACTTCTTCACTTGGGATTTGTTTGACCTGGGCCATCAGAATTGGGGCAATCTGACGGTTTTTTTTGGTTTTGAATCATCGGTTCCCTTTTTTTTTGGCTCAGTGTCTACTTCGTCGGTTATTTTAAAATCGAGTTCCTCGTCACTTGGAACTTGTCCGTCTATAATCCATTCGTTCTCGTCTTTTCGAATCTTTGCTGATTTTAATCGAGTGACATGAACAATGTCCTTCTTGACGACTTTTCTAACAGGATTCAGCAGTTCTACTTCAAAGTTAACAGGTGTTGTGTGTTTTGTTATTTTGTAAGGTCCGTAGTATCTGGAGAGGAATTTTTCACACAATAGTGGTGTTCGTTTTGGTGTAAAAACTCGTACTGTGTCTCCAACTTTGAACTGCGATTCTTGTCTGTTCTTATCAAAGTATTCTTTCTGTTTACTCCTTACAGTTTCCATTGTTTTGTTAACTGTAGCTCTGGCTTCGTGTAGTTTCTTGATCTCGTTGTTTCTGTCAAGTTCCTCAGGATCCAGCAGAGCCACATTTAGTGGTAGCAGTGGGTCCTGTCCATACACCAGGTAGTATGGCGAGTATTTCGTGCTTGCCTGTACTGCTGTGGTGTTGAATGTGAACGTCAGGTGTGGGATGTACGTACCATGTACGTGTCTAATAATAATACCGTGTCTAATAATAATACCATGTACGTGTCTTGTTAGCGCGTTCGGTTAACCCATTTGCTGCTGGGTGGTACGCACTTGTTGTTGCTTCATGCGATTTTAACATTTATTCTTTAAACATAAACTATTATGCAGGTCAAGAGACACTACAGCGAGGAATCCTTTTGATGGTCTGTGTTTAAAAGGAAGCATAATCGCTTGCCTTATAAGCCAAGTAATATTCATTTAACGATTTTTGATGTTGGCGAGAGGGTGACATACCTTCGTGCGACAATCAATGAGATTATTTCAAGACCAGAATGGTCCACTTGCAAACGCCTAACACATCAAAAGGCTCGGCTCGTGGATCACCACGATCCAGATTCCTGGGATACAAAAATCACAGAAAAAACTTCCTCTGGCACACTGGAAATGCCTCCCGTGAAGCTAAGTAATGGAACAATTCTCATTCGTCTTTTGTCTTGACGTCCGCAGACCCAGCGGTAAGAGAAGGATTGGCTTGAAGTGTCACTTGAACTGACAATAGGGAAGCTGTGGCTCTTTTCCAGCAGTTTAAAACTCTCGGGAAACAGATCCAAGAGGATGACAGGAGTCGGTTGATCCAACTTTGGGCTACCGAGAATGAGGAATAATTGAGAAGGAAGGTTTTTATTTGTAGAAATATTTGAATTATATTAAAGATAAAATCAATCGTCTAAAATGCTGTAAATCATTTTGAAATTACACTAAAATGCCTACAATTTTCCAGAAGACCACACAGCATCCTCACCTGTCTACTTACTCACCTCTCTGCGTATTGCTTAAAATTGAACAATACAGATGCCTTGTGCTTCTTCCTACATGATTCTTTTTTAACTTAAGTTCCTTGCAATACCTTTGCATGCCTCGTACTGGGGACATATCACTCCAGACATGAAAGCAAATTGAAGGTTTCTTAGATTGAGCGAACTTTCTCTCAAGGCGTTTAGACCGGCCCCTCGACCGGATCATCCTGAATGTATCATTGTCCACAAACTTGCCATTGCATTTGAAGTCATCTTTAGGAGCATTATCATAGGACGGGACGACCCTCTGCATTATTGCATGACACACCGTACCACATTGACTTTCTGGATCCTCTCTTAATAACAATGAACTGCTTACCATGCCGGTAATCATAAAAGTTGACCTCCTGTGAGGTGCTCGATGAGGGGAAAGCAGTGGATACAGTTTGAGTCGCTTTGATCTCGTATACTGTACACAAAAAAGAGATGTCATAAATAAACTGGATAAAAAATTATACGAAATGACCCAACGGGGAGGCTTTTATGAGTTGCTGCAGGTCTCTTGGCCATTGATGTAGTTGTTGTGCGCTTACTGGTTGTAGTTGATTGTGGTCGGAATCCGCTTTCTTGTGGTTGTGGTTCTTACAGTTGTTGAGGGTACTTCCCACTAGGCTTTATCAGGAGGCCTGTGTTAAATTAAGTACAATAAATACATACATTTATAAAAGAATAAATTAATACCCTTACCACTTTTGATGCATCTCTTTTTCGAGTGCACGCCCTTTGCGAGAGGAACATCCTCCGCCTCTTCGTCTGTCAAACAATATCCTAGGTCAGAGAAGTCCAATCAAAAAACACTCCCTTCAGGCACTGTGCACAGTCCGTGTAACTGTCACAGACAAGTGCCACTGATATTTTAATCACTCAAATTAGCATAAAGAATTGCATCGTTAGGAGTTGATGATGATGAAGTTAAGATCGAACTTTACTTTGTTCAAGAAAGATTATGAGTCATTTTGGGGCATGAGATACACGAGGGTATCTCATGCGAAGAATAGATCAGAGATCTATTCTTTCGTACTTGCCCTGCTAGGGCATACCCACTACAGTTGGTAATCCTCCCTATAAATATCTGGACAATATGATTATCCAAAAATGACAAGGCTCAGTGGTCTAGCGATATGATACTCGGTTTGGATCCATTATCCGCCAGAATCCGGCGAAAGTGGCATCTCAAAATCTACTCAACTCTCACTCACTTTTGAAGGTTTTTTGACGTTGTGGTTTGTTATTAGGAATCGTTGACTTCAGAGGAATCAGCGTCGCCGTTGTTCGAAAAACCTAGTCGTGTTGTCTCAGTGCCAACGGGAGCTCCTTCTCTTCCTCCTCCAGCAGCAGCAGGAAAGGCTGTCGTGGTGGCTCCGTCAACAAATCCGTCGGTAGCTCCGCCTCCTCCACCACCTCCTCCATCCACTGTCGAAATACCGCAGAAAAGCGACGAAGGAGAAAGAAAAGAAAAGCAGCGGCGGAGGGGGCGACGACAGGTCGAATTTGATGGAAGCGATCCGCGCGACAGGGAGAGTGGGGAAGGCGGGACTCCGCTCCTCTGCAGCGAAGAAGGAGAAGCGAGGGACGTCGAGGGAGGAGACCTCATGGCTGACCTCAAACACTCACTCGCCATGCACAGAAAGGTGAGCCCCCATCTTTCCCCTCCCCCCACTTCATTTGTTTTGGACGTTGTTGTTGTGGTGCGCAGGGCATTTCTGGACAGGGAGACCTCATGGAGCGCCTTGCCGCGGTGATCCCGCAGGTGAAGGAGGACGCCGCGGAGGAGGAAGACGAGAGCGCAGACTATTGGGACGAATAAATTAAACATGAATTTGTAATTGGCATCCATTGTTGTAATTAAAGGAGAGAAATATGAATGAGTGGAGACGGTCTCCAAATTTGCATTTCTTTGAGGTGGAAGAAGGGAGTCTTCTGCACATGTCGACGGTCGGAAGGTGTCGAATTTCGTCAACAGAGGGAATATTTCGTTTGTGTTGTTGGGAATGAAGTTGTACTTTGCGAATGATTAGGCGCGGTGGAGACTGCGGGAGACTGCGGAGCCGTTCTTCGTCCCCAACTCGGACATCACGTGGGACTTTTTCTTCAAGGAGAGTGTCAGCTTCCACAAGGGCCACGGCAAAGAAGGAACCATCGTCGTGAGTGCCTCTCCTCACTCCTCCTCCTCCATTTCACAATTGAGTGAGGTAGTGCGTATTTGGAGGTGACAAAGGTTGAGGAGCCCTCCAAATACTTGGTGAATGGATTCCCCTGTAACCGCAAGCGGTACAGGTGAAGCAAATTAGCATGCTTTGTGTTTTGGTGGTGGTGGCGGTGGTGGGGAGGAAGCCCCGCCTTACACCCCGCCTTACGCGTAATTCCGGCGCATGGTT
>JAQGAC010001806.1:0-12397 GCA_034696585.1 Isotomurus maculatus
TAGATACAATCCGCAGTTAACATGAGATTCTTATGAGATTTAGTTCGTTGCTAAGAATTCAGTCTATTATCTTAAGAAATCATTTTTTCGGAAGTGCTTTTTATCATAGTTACCTAGTTACCTCTGCTCAATAGGTAGCATGTTGTAAAGTGCAAATATTTTAAGCTGACAATAAAGCTTTTACCAATCCCTTCATTTAACTACCATCCACACCTATGAACTAACTAACTGAGGGGAGTAGCAAATCCTAACCAATATTTAGTTGACTTACCCTGGCAACGGTTATCAAGCAGCTATGAAGTAAAGGCCCTTAAGGAAGATGCCAAGAATCCTCGGAGGAGTTCCAATGGCTTCAACGGTGAATCCAACGAGAACGAGAATTCCTTCCTGCCGACGCTCCTTTTTCTTCGCTTGTTTTCTGGAGGCAGATCGTTTCTGCAGCTTATCTGTGGTTCAATCTGATTGATTAATTAAGTAATGATAGTAATGAAGACGTAGTTGCCCAGGAGGATAGTTACCCGAGAGTGCTCGTGAGTTTGAGATGTGTTTGTTTGCTTGTCTGGAGGAACAGAGCCAGTTGGAGGGTCGTGTGGAGGTGGTTGCCGCTTATCCAGAGGACGTGGATGGGCTCTGTAAACAATTGAGAAGGAGGAGAAGTTGAGGAGCAGCCTGGAGACGAGGATTCCAGTGTGAATCCAACTGTAAACGAAGACACACATCCACGGAAAGAAATGCACGGGGCTCCCATTTCCATTTTGTGGTACTCTACTTCTCCAGGAGTCTTCGAGACAACATCTGTCCAACTGGAGAAACCTTATGCGTCACTGGACAAATTTTGGGGCATTACTTCACAGTTCCAGGCAGGGTAGTGCATGGTATTTACCACTTATATCATAGGTGTGATTTAGTGGTAAACAAGCCATCGGAGCCCGTGGAACGAGCATAGCTTTTTTGAATAATATAAATAGTGAAATATGCCATCGGAATTTCCACTTATTGCAGAAATGCCATTAGTAGTATAGTTGATATAGACAAACATCTTCTAATTAGCTCTGTCATTTTAACCCTTACATGTCCATGGGAACCCAATCATGTCTTTGGAAACCCAATCAGGATTAGTCGACTTAGAGAATAAATGAGGTGTTCTACAGGTGACGTCAATTTATATTAGTAATAAATGAAAACTTTTTATTAAAGTTCATGAAACGAGCACAGAACACCATATTACTTTAAGTGAGATTTAATAAATAAATAAAACTTAAAACTAAACTTTGCTAAATCTAACCCTACACCTCAAGAGCATTAGACTGAATGATTATTCTTCTGGAGAAAAAGGACGCGAGGAAGTCGGAGGAGGAAAAAAGGTCAAAAATGTATCTCCTAATTAGCAGGGGGGAGATAATTGAGACGGGAGGAGAAATGGTCGGACGGTCGGGATGCAAAGGAATGCGGAAGGAATAGGAGTGGGGCGAGGTGAGACATGCAAATGAGCCGCGAGCTGAACGGACTCAATTGAGGGAGTTCCCATGCTAAAAGTGTGTGGTGAGAATGGGATGAAGGATAGGGAAATACTATGGTGCTTATGGCGCCTATAATAGGTGCATGGAAGAAGCATGCCAAGCATCAGTGCAGACGGCACTGATGTAAAAGATAGGGAATTTCGGAATTTTCGAAATCGCTCCAGCTGGGGATGTAGGTAAGATGTAGGAGTTCAGAAGGGCTCAAAATGTTTACAATCGCATGCTTGATTTATGAAAATTTATCTGACATCCACAGAGACCACACATTATTATGTGGGAGGCGTTACAAAACTCTGACGCAGGACTGTGGAAACTCTGAGGCAGGACTTGGGGGGAATCTTAGGCAGGACTGAGGGGACTCTTAGACAAGACTGGGGGAACCCTCAGGCAGGACTGGGGAAACTCCGAGGCAGGAATGTGTTCAAAGCACTTGGCTCTCGAAAATTAAAAATCGTTGGGAGAATCCTTGAGTCCGAATTCATTGAATTTCATTTTAGGTATTGGGATTCCCCTTATTAATTCCATTGACCAGCAGCTACCTAGTATTTATATATTTACTTGTTTACACAATTAGAATTCATTTTTAATACTAAGTATTTTGTGGTATGCTGTATGGGTGTCCGCCCTGGAAGGGCGTATTTAATAAAAAACTCCAACTTCAACTATAAACATTACTGGTCGGTTTGACCTGAAAAAATGTACGCCTAACCTACAATATATATTAAACTATATGCAATAGCAACGTAAGCTCCATCGCTAATTATACCTGATCAATTACTTTTTCTCAATGTGCCCCGCCTTATCACAGATATTCATTACACACTATACATTACTATGCGGATGGCTCTTACCCCTCAGTTATACTTCGAAAGCAAATTGAAAGCCAAGTGAAGAAGGGCCATTCGTAGAAGACCGCTCCCCCTGGAAACTAGGGGGGTTGTGGGTGGTTCAGCTTATGAACGGCCCTTTTTCACCGTACTTTCGTTTTGCTTTCGAAGTATGACTCAGGGGTTATGCACTTGATAAAGTTGCAACATAGAAAGACTGACTAGTTTTGTCACGACTTTAAATGTTTGGGATTCGTAACGAAGCGCGAAGAAATCACTGTAGTGGAAACAGGCAGCGTTTTGATTACAAGTGAAACGAAAACATCCGGAAACGATCGAGTACAAGCTGCGAAGAGTTTCGTAGAGTAGGCGTACTACGCATGCAAGCTTTTGAAGCAACCTTGGCGAAATGATTTTCAAGTGATGCAAGTACCAGCTGATCTAATTAGTGAATTTTAGGAGAAATTTGGAGAATAACCCTTAGATTCTTCGTTCATTGCGTTGCTGATCAGTTATTGACAATTTATGAGATGTTATTGGCTTTTTTCACGTCTGCGTACGACCCCAAACCTGCTGCCAACTCCGGAAGACTATAAATCGCATCATGTAATAGTGTAGTCCCTAACCAAAGGTGCCTTTAGACATAATTGTCAAACTATTGAATTATAACAGAGGTAATGCAGCTGTGATAATAATTAGCAATGAACTTCCACATATTTATGTCAACGATATTGAAGTCGTAGGAGGTTCTGTGTACAGAAAAAGAGAGAAGGATGTTCCATACCAAGTCAAAAACCGCTTTGTTTTTTATCTTCACGGCGTGTAGGATCACTACCGGAGGTAATTATACTTGTGTATTGGCAGCCCAAGTCAACGGGATATTTCATTTTTACCAATCGACTGGTAATTAATAATGCTGCCAGTGGCACTTTTCAAAACGAAATAAGGTGTCTTTCGACGCTCCAAAAAAACTTCTCGTACTTACGTGACTCCTGCGAACATATCTGAATATCCTAACACCGAAATTAAATAAAGGCCAAATCTGTCAATCGTCTTGTGGAGAAACATTTGAGTATTAAATGAACCAGGAATCTGGTGCTTCTGCGTCTTTGGCCACGAACAATTTTGCCAGTACCAGAGAATCTTCCAGTCCTCCGAAAGCATTCGTGGCTTCTGGGTGAAACGAATCCCGTCGTCGACACTCGTCTCGCCTGCTTAATTTAAAATCCTTCCAACTTTTTCACCTAAGATTTTGCAGCGGTTTTGCAGCCCCAACTCCTCCGCCCACACTGCCTTCAAAATCAGCATAGCCCCACTGCCTATCCAAGTGATGAGATGATACATTGCAACTATAAACTACTCTTAAATATTTATTAACAGAATGTCTGCATTTCATAAACTCTCATTAATTAAGAACAAACACAAGACCACTTTATTACGCTTTATTAAACTTATTGAATTTCTCGTAATTTTGATAAGAACACATTCATCTAATGCTAAGCTATTCAAATCATTTTGTGCAATTTTATTAAAACACTCAGTTCTTTTTCTTTGATGCTCCGAGCTTTTTGCGAGTGATCTCAATGGCTGTTGCCTCTTTAGCCACTTTCTCGTAGAAGGTAATTAGTCGCATTACTCTACCGAAATGCTTGTCTCCGGGGATGTTCAGCTTTTTGCTGCTTTTTCTTAGACCACAAGAGGCTTCACCCTTCCTTGCAGCTCTTAATTTCGATGTCTTTACCACAATGGAATCCTTTCCGGCCCTATTGCTTTGTTTGTTGAGGATTCTCTTGCTTCTTCGCCGCTCCAGCTTCTGCGATGTCTCCTCCTTTCGTTTATTGGACGTTTTCAAGAATGCAAGCAGGTGGCTGGTGACACATTCAGGTAAAGTCACTGTGATACGACCTTCCCCTCGATTAGTCTTCTTTTGTTGATGCTTTTTTGGAGGAAGCTTCTTCACTGCGACGGCTTTTTCTAAAGTTACCTTGGTCTGACTGGCAATCCTTTCGCTCCTTCGATGGGTTGGCTTTAGGAATGTTTCATTCTCATTCTCCACCAGATATTCACTGTTGATTGCACTCGCTGGTAGAACCATTCCTTCTGTATCACTTTTTGCCAATTCAACTTCACCCGCATTGTTGTCATCCGTCTGTCCTCGAGCTTCGTCCTTATCATGACAATGTCCACATGCGTCGCATTTTGAGCAAGTATTAGTTCCTCGAGTCCGAGATTTCGTCTGGTAGAAGAAATGTTTTGTAAACACTGGTTCTGAACTTTGATTCCCTTCAATGTTTAGTTCAATTTTTTTGTTAGTTTTTCTCTCCGATGAGTCTGATTTAGTGTTTCCCTTCATAATCTGGAGCAATAAGAGAGTAATATCCTGTTTCTTTGCATTTTCAGCCTTAGAAGGACTTGTTCCAACTTCCTCTAGAGTGTCGAATTCCATTCCTCTTTTGTAATCGGTTGTGATTCCTATTGGGCGCTTGGTATTCTGTCACATTAAGCAAATCGTCATAATTACTTGAAGCTTCGTTATTTTTACCAATTTCAACATTGTAAACTACCATTTTTTTGGCGAGGAAAGCCATCAAAAGTAGAAAAGCTGTCAGCAAGTCCATTGGAAGTCTAGCTACGAAGTCTCTATAGCTGGAATAGAGATAGAAGGGTGGTGGGTGGATTCTCCCATGATAATCTTCACTTGTTTCTTCAAGAAGTCTCAGTTGTAGTTTTACAATCCAAAATGGTTGCATGTCACAGTGATGTTCTAGGCAGTGGCAGTGATGTTGATAGCCGTGAAATTGGTCCATGAAGCACCATCGATTTGCATTAAGTTGTACCCAAACGGTTCCTCCACACACTGCTCCGAAACTGGTACCCATCACTTGAAACACGTGAAAGCAAAATTAGCGACTAATGTTAAGCATTACGACAACAGTTTCGAATAAAGGAAACATACTTGAAGCGATGAATTCCAATACAGACTTTTTCCACCGGCGTGCGTCATGTCTTAATGTCAGGTTGATCAAACGCAAGCTCCATGCGCTACCTATGAATCCTGCCAGAAGGAAAATGACATGAATCCATACTTTTTCAGATGCCTCACTAGGAAAACCTTGCCCCCAGTCCAGGTCCTCTGTGACTGGAGAATAAAACATACACGCAACATAACCAAATAATACGGAGAAAATTTCAAGTACAAGATTCATTTTTTGAGAGTGTTTGAGAGAGAGGTTTGAAATCTTGTGCGTACGTAGGCTCAATATGCTCAGCTGAGTCTGAGATTTCCGTCTCCCAATAATCTGGATGAAGGATGAAGCTGCCATCTCCAGTGGTTACAATCATGGAACCTGAAATAAACCTTAAATAGGTATGCACTCCTTTTAAGATTACGAAGCCACCAACTAGAGATACTTTTACATAATAAAAGCAACCGGTCATTTACCTAATTTCTTATACGATGACAGACCTTACTTTATTTCTTAAGCTCGCAAAAAATTCAAACGATACTCCTGGCAAGAACATTGTATGGGAAGAAGCTTCTTTAGGTCACAGTTTCCAGTGGACTTGTTGACGGATTTGAATATTCTGTGGAGAAGGATGAGGGACGAGAGAACACTGATGCCCCTTGGGACTGTAAAGATTGTTGTATCCTCTGGTTTTGGAGTTGGTGAATATTGAAGGGAGTGAATCTTCCTGAATGGAGCTACAAGAAACGGTAATCCCTCTTTAAAAGACCTCAGTAGTTAATAAATTCTTGAATCACAGAGGCTTTCAATTGAATTAGAAGTTCAAAATACCTGTCGAAAGCTAACGTTGCTTTGAAAGTCTCGTTTAATACCCACAACGCCTTCATCAAATGCAGAGGTCGTCCAGATCGCATGCGACTCCTGCCCAAATGTACCAATCCTCCGAATGCCCTATAATTGTCCACACAGCCTTTCTCCTCTTATTCACTCATCGTTTGTAACGCTGCAAATGCGGATGGTGACCCTGAAGGGCTCGTCACCTAGCCACCTGAAGGGACTTTCTACCAGTCGCCTGTCGTCTTTTCTGTCATGCCTGTTGAAATGAAGTGTACATCACTTCGATTAGAGCTAATGTCAAACATATAGGGGTGTTGTCAATATGGTTCTTACTGCTACTCTTACCTTAGTGATGTTCTGTGTTCCCAAGATGTATTGATGTGGTGGGTGTGCCAGTTCCTAATTGTGTCTCCATCCAACCCGAACCCTTCTGATGCGTCCTTCAATCGCAACGAATATTTTTCTCCAGAGATTAAGTGATCGACGCGATAGAAGGAATAATAAACCGCAGGTTCCTTCTGTCAATTAGAAGCCACAATCATCAACAAAGATTCAACTTTCCCTCCGTCCACCACCACCACAGGGGTCTCGAAATTATACGTCACACTCAACCGATGCTCGCACACAACTAATCACCCTCACATACTCCGTGCACGACCCTGTTGGTGTCTTCTCAGCTCTCTTGGCCGCCTTTAACTCACTCGCTCATGGTTGCTCGTCACATCAGTTCTCTTTTTTCGAATCCGTCGACAACCATCTCTCCACTGCGACATCATGGTAAGTGCTAATGTGTGCGTATACTTACTTAACGTTTGGCATTGCGAAGTTCGTCCCACCTTAAGGTCCACCCTCCCACGTCTCACTGGAGTCCTTGTCAAACACTTCAGAAAGTGGAGCTGCGATGAAGTTGTTTCTGCGACATGTGGTTGAATGTAAGGGACACTCACTATGGTCCGATTTTGTAAATTGACGATAAAAAGACTACTATTTTTGTGTATCTAGACGCTGGGGCAGCCTGAGTAGTTCCAGAGCATCCTTCGCATCCTGAATGTAAATATTGACGGGGAAGTAAAAGTTCACCATGACGTGCATTAAGGGTGTCTGTCGCCGATACCACAACGCCTCAAGAAACAAGACACAGACCTAATTAAACCTACAGTACCTGCAAAATATAACAGTTTTTTGTTTTTGTTTTCACAGGAACAGATGCAACCGACCAAAAATGTCTTCAGGGCTTCGATGATGCAGCAACGAGACGAAGTTGAAGTAATTGAAGCTTCTCCGAATTTGGATGCAGGTCAAGTCCAATCCGAAGGAATTCCGGCCCCACAACAGTCTTGGTATGTTTCACAATTCATCGCGATTTTAATATTATTTCCTAATTGTGTTGTTCAGACAGTGTGCTTCTTTATGAGACATTAAGTTGTCTACTTCTCCACTTATCCATGCATGCTAAACTCTTATCACCTGGTTGAATTTATTCTTCTTAGGGCCAGCCGTCGATGGATCACTGGGATCCTTAGCATGGCAGGCATCGGGCTGTTTCTGGCCCTGTGTGTTTCCAAAAAAGATGACAGCGTTCCAATTGGACTCGACTTCGGAACAACTTCGACATGGTTAGTTGGCAAGAGAGGAGAATTATTCACGTCATTCCTTCAACGTAATCTAATAAAATTAAATTTGTGTGTGTGCAGTGTTGGAACTTACAACGAAGATAGAGTTCAAATTATTGCCAACGAAGCAGGGAACCGAACGACGCCTTCATTCTTCGCGTTAACAACGGAAGGCCAGTGGGTCGTTGGAGAAGCGGCGAAGATACTTCTGACCACATCTCCAGCCAACACCGTTGTCGATGCCAAGCGTCTCCTGGAAGGCCCTAATACTGTCAACCCCGTACAACATGATTTGAAAATGTTCCCATTCCGGGTTGTCGTTAAGAACCGCAAACCTCATATCGCGGTAATCATTTTTTACCTGATCAAAGGTGCCTGTCAAGTCAAGTTGGTTAATTAATTGGATGATTAATTGCAGATAAAATTTGGTTGGACTTTGGCACTTTATACTTACGAGGATGTTTCGGCGATGCTGATTCTAAAAATGAAGAAATACGTGGAAGCCTACACAGGAAAGAAGGTTATTAAGGCCGTGATGACGGTTCCTCCCTACTTTAGTGACGTTCAACGTCAAGCCACCAAAACCGCTGGAGGAATCGCTGGCCTCAAGATTGTGCGGATTATCTCTGAACCTATTGCAGCTTCCTTAGCCTACGGCCTCGACAAGAAAGAAGGAAGTCGCAACGTGCTTGTTTTTCATTTAGGAGGTTCATCTTCCTACGTGTCACTCGTCGCTATCCGTCGCGGTGTGTTCGAAATACTCGCTACGATTGCGGACAATACGCTCGGAGGAGATGATTTTGACCGACGTATTGTGGATCATTTCATCCGATTGTACAAAAATAAGCACGGGAAGGATATCGTAAATGATAAAATGTAGTTTACTTTTTATATTTTCTACAGCCTGTCCAATTTTAATTAAGTGACCTTTGTTTTAATGTGTGCAGGGCAATTCAAAGGCTCCATCGCGAGGTAGAGAAGGCCAAGCGGGTGTTGTCGTCTGTCCCCGAGACAAGAATTTATATGGAATCTTTCTTCGAGGGAAACGATTTTAATGAAATCCTGACTCGAACGAAACTGGAAGAGCTGAACAGGGATTTGTTTCACTTGACAATAAAACTGGTTCCGAAGGCCCTCGATTTTGTCGACTTAACGAATAAAGATGTCCATGAAATCGTGCTCATTGGTGGGTCAAATCGTATCCCAAAGATAAGAGAACTACTCAAAAGCTATTTCAAAGGAAAAGAACCACTCCGAGGGATACCTCCTGATGAAACGGTCGCATATGGAGCCGCAGTTCTAGCAGGTTAATAGTTTATTGGCCTTATCGGTTCGTGAACTTTTCGACGTTTGCTGATTTTCATTTGTGTGAAGGACGGCTGCAGAGAAACGGAAAGGAAGATGAAGGGGGAGAAAATGTCGTGCAAAGGGGAAAAATACATCGCATCATCTGGGATAAAAAACTCTATCAGCAGGAGACAACGGAAGTCTATGTCAGTGAGGATGATGAATCTGCCAGACACACAGATGAACTGTAGTTTTCTTTCCAGGAATATGAAGACTTCAGGAATGAGTGTTGATTTCCACAACCACCTTAAATTGCAGTTATCTTTTTATACTACAATTATTGAAGTAGATTATTTGGAAAGTAACTGAAATTATTCAGACCTCGAAAACTGAAATTATTCCAACCAATAAAAAGATACAAGTAACTTCAGGCCACCAGAGTAATCGATTTAAAGGACTTTTATATTTGCAAAATCATGGAACCAATCTGTTTCAAATCTTCATACATTAAGCACACGTTGCATTATAGCGGCTTCGGCAACTCCTGTTGGTGGTGATGAGTGTGTCGGAGACTCGTTTGCTTTAATCAATCAGAACAGGTAATACTTCCCTTGCAACATCAGCGAAAATGGAGAAGAAACTTGCTTTGTTTCTGCAGCCGTAGCTTCAAATATGAATGTGACTTTGAAAGAGTAGCCGTCGTCATTTGTGATACTTCCGGCCACGGGTTACAAGATGCAGGAATAGTTCCACGCAGATTGCTGGAGAATACCTCGTCTGCTTCCACTACTACGGCATTTTTTGAGAGGCCATATAAGTCACCGATTATTCAAAGAAGGTATCACTCTGCTGAAATCACCCTCGGGTCTCCAGGAACTCTGTTTGTAGATGGAGGAGCAGAATCTGGCGGAGATACTGATGAATAAGGTGGTTCGTGAAAAGCAACTGGCGGAATTTAGGTACTGTAGTGGCTCGTGGAGATGGACAAAAGAAAGACAGTGCTTTAAACTGAGGATGGGTGTGACTTCCCGTTCGAGTACCTTACAATGGAATGCCGTAGTTTGATAATCGAGTTTCTTAATTACGAGATGCACATAATGTGTGGAATACTTTTAATTATAAATTCCGCAATGTTGGCTCAATGCCCAGTTTTGGCTGAATAATGTAAGTTTTTGACGTTTTGAGGTATTCAGAGCATCCGTGTGTGGAAAACCGTGATTTTGGTGGATGAGAATAAGTCGCAATACCTTTCCCAATAACTCGCATTCGGAATAACAGGGCAGATCGATACGAACGATGGTTACGATCGATACGAACGATAGTTACGATCTCTATGCTAGGATCTCTATGGTGAGGTTAGAATGCGAGACGTTATAATCCCCAACGAGATATTACAAAAGGATCCACAAATATTTGACTTGGCGAGATAACATATTTGACTGGATACCTACTTAACTAATTGGCTTGTGTCCGTTTGTCCAAGCTTGAATGGCCCCCTGGAATTTTAGGGGCACAATGACACTGTTATTATGGAATCAAGGAAAGTCGCAACTTCCCCGGCACACGCGCCAAACTTGAATCCCTCATTTTCGTTTCCTCCGTCCACTCCTCATTTCATTTGCCGTCCTCCTCTTTTCACGCCTTACACGACTTTGCCTTACTTCCCTCCACGTCATATTTCGGTGCACCGATTGTTGATCCAATTGTTCCATATTCTCAATGTCAGTGTTGTTAATTAATGAAAGAGGCACTTCCGGTCATTAAGCATTTCCTCCACACGGACATCTCCGCCACTTCCTCTCCAGTCAACAATGCTCCTCCATCCTCTGCTGCTGCTGCTTCTGTTGGGGACTGCGGAGGGACTCCTGCTGAAATGCCCGGGTCCTTGCGCTCCACCCCTCCACTGCCGCTCCCTCGGGGGACGCATCCTCGGCTACTGCACCAACCACAAGGCCTGCTGCGACTGGGAGCTGTCAGTAACTTTCAAACCTCCGAAATCGGAGAAAACCCGAATCTCTTCCGTCTCCTCCTTCTTTAGATACAAACCGGGTCGTTGGCGGATGCGGGCAACGGCTGGAAGACTCCCCTGTAGTTTACTTCCAGTCTCCAGGCTACTCGGGAGTCTCCGGAGGCGACCTCCTCTGTTCCTTCGACCTTCTCCTCAGTCCGTCGACACTTGGCGTCAGAGTCGACTTCCTGGAAGTGTCGATGGCGACTATTCCCAACAACCCAGCCGACTACAACGGAGGAACCTACCCGCTCTGCGACTCCGACATGTTCTTCCTCCGCGGATTCAAAGGCTGGAGTCCCGACCCGCGCTGCGGAAACCTCTCCGGGTATTCCGTCCTCGTGGAGCTAATTCCGCATTGATTTCCACGTCTTACCATGCCCCTTGCCCCATTCCTTCCGCATTCAACTGCATGTAGCTCCTTGTCGTGTCGAACGTGTCGTGAACGTTAGACTATAAACGTGGCGTATATCTGAGGTAATATGTTCCATTTTTCAAGTCAGTGATAATTATTAATTATTTCGTGAGTCTTAAATAAGCCTTAATACGATTAACCGTAGGCTAAGAATTATCTCATTTTATTAAGCTGATATTATCAATTCTGTAGATAATAGGAGTACGAAATAATCAGTATTCAATCAATCAAGTGTAACTATAAATTTATGAGCCCTTCTGAACTCCTTTCACTTTCCTGCATCGAAAGAGAGCGATTTCAAGAACGCTCAGGCAGCCATAAGCCATCGAGGGACAATAAGCTATTCCTCATTGCCTCCGCAATCATTTGCACGTCTTACGTTGCCCCAATCCTCATTCCTTGCGCATTCATTTGCATGTCTCACCGTGCCCCATTCCTCATTCCTGCCGCATTCATTTGCATGTCTCACCGTGCCCCATTCCTCATTCCTGCCGCATTCATTTGCATGTCTCACCGTGCCCCATTCCTCATTCCTGCCGCATTCACTTGAATGTATCACCGTTGCCACATTCCTCATTCCTGCCGCTTTCACTTGAATGAATCACCGTTGCCACATTCCTTATGCCTTCCGCATTCATTTGCATGTCTCACCGTGCCCCATTGCTCATTCCTGCGGCATTCATTTGCAAGTCTCACCTTGCCCCATTCCTTATGCCTTCCGTATTCATTTGCATGTCTCACTGTGTCCCTTGCCCCATTCCGTCCGCATTCATTTGCGCGTCTCACCTTGCCCCAATCCTCATTCCTTGCGTTTTCACTTGAATGTCTCACCGTGCCCCATTCCTTTGCTTTCTACTCGTCAGCCGACCTTTAGAGGAACTAAGGGACACTACTTCCTCCCAGAAGGATGGACTAGTGCCACAG
>JAQGAC010001807.1:0-12396 GCA_034696585.1 Isotomurus maculatus
GCATACGTAAATATGCAACCCCATAAATATAACGATTCTTTGATTGTATCGTATGAATTAAAAACTTGAAACGGTGAGTGATAAAATCTCGCTTTACAACAAATGTATGTAAGTTACACAGAGGAATCCGAGTTGTAGAATTAAAATGTTTGCGGTTTAAAAAAACTGGACTAGAATTCAAGTTCTGTATCATAAAATATAGAGAGTATTCTGAACCTCGGGAGGAATATATAAATAGTAGTAGAACAATAACTTGACTAGCTTGTAACTTATAATGATCATTGATGCATAGCCACACGAAAGAAGACGCAAAATTAAATCGTGATACGCGAGAAATATTTATACTGTTTGGTTGTGATCCACTAAACTGGTAGTAAGGATGGAGTGAGTATAGCGATTGACGTGCACACAAAAACCTCTTCGTCGGTTGACTACCGAAAGAACTTGAAAGAGATTACAGGTTGGATGTTGGATGAGATTAAAAATTCTAGTTTCCCAATCCTTGTCCTGTGAACGACATAACAATGCGAGAATAACAAGAATAAAATCTATAATGTAATAATACTTTTCTAAAAATACGAAAGGGAGTAATTACGAAATAGTCTTAAAATAGAAGGATAATTTTTCAAGGACGTAAGAAGAGGAGATCCGTTTGGTCATTGCGTCTTGAAGTCATTGCTCCCTTTGGTTTAAGTTAAAGGTTAGGTCTTGATTTGTTGAACAAAGTCGTAAAGTAAGGAAGAATGGAGGTTGGGAGCAAGTGCTATAGTTTGTATGAGGTGATGATTACGAGATGAGTACAAAGGATTGAAGGTCGTGGTAAGAAGCAGTTACACACAAAAAGGGTCACTTCTTCGGTATAGGCCCGTTGTAATCCACTTTAGAACACTTGAAGAAATCTCAAGGATAGGGTAATGGCATGTTCAAGGCTCTTGCGAAACACTCGTCATCCCGTGTGGCATTCTATTTCGAAAAAGAACCCTTCCTTATCTCCCAGTTTTGCTCTCCAGCCTCGGCATTGTTTAGAAACCAATAAAGGCCAAAAGGCACCTCGACTCCCTCATTCATTGTGTTTGGTGATGTCACATTATGCAATGCTACGGACACAGTTGAATAGCCAAGTAAAAATCTGTGAAAAAGGGTTTTTTCCTCTTTTGTGATCTTTCTGTGTCCTGCAAGGTACCGTAATCTATTGAGAATGGATATATTCGGGGTTGTTGCTTTAACCGTCCTTTACAACTTGATTTTATTGTTCTTCGTCATCTTAAGATTACAGGATACAATATGAAGCTCAAACATGATCACGCGAGAGCATCACAACAGTTAGTACAGAGTTGGCAGATAATTATCTCGTTTTGCATGAGTGTCGCAAATTAAGCTGCTTTTGTGTGCCAGGGGAATCCGCGACATTTACCAAATCCTCATTAATCTTTACTTCAAGAAAGTATTTGTATTTTGTGTTTGCTCTGTACCCTGTGTGTGGAGTAGTGGGATGAGAATACTTAAACTGAGTCTTAGGAGAAAATTAAGGTACTATGAACTTATGCTTGGAACGAATGCTAAGTGAATTCAAACAACTGGTTTCCATATAATTGGAATATTCCTTTTCACAAACTCTATACAGAGATTAACGTTTTGCAGTATTCATGTTACTCAACAGCAACTTACTCTCCTAGTAGGAGCCACACCAAGCAATTAAAAGTAATAGGCGGAGATTGATATCTTGTCTCTAGTTAATCGATACCGCGATTCCATAGATAATCTTAATCACGTTAATCTGAGGTGTAAACTGAGGAAATGAATCCAAATATGAAGTTGCATTTTGATTTTTGAGGTGTGGAAATGGAAGAAAGTATGTGTGGAGATCTGAGATGGTGAGTTAAGTGATGTGTCGCCAAATAGTTGACATAGCAAACAATCTTGCATGTAAATCTCGCATTCCTGTTGTCAGTCTTGGGAAGGAGGAAGGGACCGAAAGGAAGGAAAGGCTATTTCTCATTTTGTGATGGAGAGCAAGAAATGAGAACGCTGAACATCACTTATTTTAGAGAACTGTCAGTATGAGCAAAAACTCATACCTGAGGATTAATGTTTAATAAAAAAAGACTTCTCTTAAGTGTGAGTACTTAAGTTCCCAGTAAAGGAAGCGGCGCAAGGAGAGATATGGTAGGAAAATGATGACTAGTTCAAGTGAGACGACGACGAGCTAAAGAATAGCTCAGGGGCTTAGAATTTAAGTTGGATGATGTGTAATATAGCCGAGTTTATTCCGAGGCGCAAATTTCACAAAGATTTTAATTACCCACTGCGTCAGATTTTGAGTTCCCATGTGCTCAAAACCCATAATTTATTGTTTCTTCTTAGTTGCCACTCAAGCAGCAGGACATACTCAAAACGTAACAAATGCTAGAGATCTTAAAGTATCACCCGCTTCGAATTTTGATTACAGTTCATCCAATTTAATATCTTGTAAGTCCGCGAGTAATTACCCCAAAGATCTGAATACGAGCCTTATAATCCACCACAACTCTTGGCCAATACTCTTTCCGTCCTTTTTTCTCACTCTTACAACTGACCAGTAAACGCCTTTTGGATGTCCATTAATTTGTTACAAGACTGCAGCTTCTAGCCAAATTTTTCGCACACAACGAAATCTAGTAAACAGTGCAACTTGGGCAATTCCCTTCAACACAATTATCTCTACATGTCCCTTGAGCGTTTCAGACTGACAGTCGCCAGAGCTTCAATAATATTCATAATCCCTGCGTTTCATCCTACAGAAATTTATGCATGCTACACGGGTGATTTGGTTTCGATAATAGTGTAATAAATAATTCTTACACAAAGTTCCAAACCGTTGAAACTGACGCTCCATCGTCATTCGTCATTTCAAACTCTGTTTGTTCATTCTCAAGTAGATGCAACTGGTTATTTTTAACAGGCAACGCTGTATTTCGAAATCGTTCGCGTTAGAAAAGTCAGAATCTTTTGTTGTAAATGGTAACTCAGTATTAGTATTGCGTAATATGTACGCACTCGAAAAACGCCACCAGTGTGGCTTAAAGTGGGAGTAATTTTACCAGCACATATATAATTATTTTAAATTTGGAATAATTTATAAACCTGAATTATGTGTCATTGTTACCGATTAGACATTTGGCTTTAAACCACACACGGTGATATAAGTACAGTTTTATTGATTTTCTTGCTTCATGCAGAAGCTGCAAGAAGTATTATATTTTTATATTGCCCAATATTTGATGCTACTGAGGGTTAAAGTCCAATTCAAATGAAGAATGTATGGATTCAAAGGGATTGTCTAAAAATGACTAGAAATCGTAAATTAACCGATTGTTCAGCAGTTCAGCTTACAATTGCAAGAATAAAAAGAGCTCTTGCCTTTTTATCTAAAATGCAATACAATTAGGAGCATTTTTGTTGGTAATTAATTCAGTAGCTACAGCTTATGCGTTCAGCATAATTAATGACGGAATTAGAAATTGAATGTTTTCTTCACAAATATGATTGTAAATTTTTTGCAGAACATGTAAATTTTGTGAAGCCAGAAGCAGTGCATAAAATGTTATTGTGTGTCAATTGTTACGGTGCCACTTGGTTTGACCATCAGTTCACCTTTGTTGGCGAAAACAATCGCATCAAATTATCAATTCTCTTCGTACTTCCGCCTGTGTGAGGTTTAATGTAATTCTAATATGAGTGTTCTCACTGGTCAATGTGGTATGTGATGATCGTAATGTAATCGTAGGAAGAAGAAGGATACTACCTACTTAATACTTAGAACATTATTATTACTTCTATCACACCTTCGTGTTCATGTTGCACACATCAGATTGAAACCTGTACTTAAAGATGAGAATCCCAGGACTCCCTTAAAGTGGAAACATTTTTACTTCCACGAAGAATGAAGGCAATGGTTGTATTAAAATGTCAGTTGCAATTAAAAATACCCACTGCGAAAAGTACGAAGCCTTTTGACATGAGGGATGCAAAAATGCCTTCACAAGGATTATGAGAAGGAAGAGGGAACAGGATGGTGTGCTGAACTTGATTCTCAGCCCAATTATCGTCATTAATATTATCATTATAATGAATAATGTTAGGAATTTGGGGTTACTTTTGCACGATAACCCACACAGAAGATGAGAGAGCAGAGTACAGTCCGAACTTCAGTCTCCATTCGAGTTAATAATTTATTTCCCTGAATTATTGTTACTGAATAAGAAACAATTGTGTTATTATGCAGGATGAGAATTTCTGTCGCTTGGATTTCATGCAAACTTGGATTAAAGAAGGAGAGCCCCGTTGGATTGTTATTATTGCAGAATGTGGTGCAGAAACCACTTAGGTCGAAGTCCAAGTGGTCACCTCCTCTTGAAGCCTTAAGTTGAGCTTACAGAGTAGTAGTAACGTTATAGAAGCCGATGGTGGATGAGACTGGGACTGAGGAGGTAGAAGAAATGCATATACTATTATTACGTACTATTATGATTCGAAGATTTGACATGAATAGACTTAACATGCAATGAATGTTTGGTGGAACTGTTAAATTAATTGCAATCCTTTTGCTTCCTTTTTCTGTTAATCGTATCACGTAGTCCTAAGGAGAAGAGGTAGTGCAATCATCAAAAGTAGTAAATACTTTGGGGATTGAGGAATTAAGGTGGTGGTGGCTGCAGTGGTTCATTCGTGGTGAAGATGCATAAAATAAGATTGTAGCTCTCTGCCTATTCATCCACAAAAAGTTGCTTGAATTGTAGTTTGGCTGACGTTGTTTAAAGGCTAGTTAATTGAACTTGGTCTCCAAAATGTGTTCTCTCCTGAGCGAGTGAGTAATCGTGTGTTGATGATGTTCAATGTAAGAGCCTCATTTTTGGACCCATGTGAGTTACAGGGTCAATGCCCAGATCCACACACGAATAAATTATGATATTAGTTTGTTATTATGGTCAAGCCAAATAACAATCATCCACAAATTCACCAAAACAATAATAGACACTCACAAAACCTTAATTTCTCGCGTGGAACTCAAAATTTCGAATCTTGGCTCAGGCTTCCACGAGTGTTAAATCTTAAATCAGGCTTTCATGATTGTGACTGACAGGCCCTGCGTTTCCAGCCCAGAGGAACTGCTTATTTTAAAAAATACACGAAATCATGCGAAATCAACGGCATTTAAAAATTTCAAATTGGATCTTTTCTCCACAAATTGGTTCTCAATCGTAGGCGTGTAAAACTGGCCATCAAAATTGAAACCCTGGGTTGTTCCAAGTTCCAATTTACTTGGGTAGTTCTTAAAGCTCAAACCAAAAAGTGTAATAGAAGTTACACGCACCGCACGCACTAAACAGCATTTGAATTTAAGCTTAGAATGCGTAAATGAAAAGACGGAAGACACTTATGGGGTTGTTAATTTCGAAAGAACGTTTAGTTTATAGGCACTGTGTGGCTGAAGGATGAGAGTCTGAGGGTGCGAGAGTAATTGAAAGACATTACACCATGAAACTTATTGTGATAAAGAAGATGAGTAACTCAATTGAGGAAAAAGCGGAGATAAATCGATTAGAAATTTACAATGGACGATAATTATCCTGTGTTCATTGAAGGTAGACATGTTAACTAATTTTTCAGAGTTTTTGTGACTTTCATCCATTATTTCTATTAGAAGGTTTTGATGAGTTTGAAGCTAATGGTGTGTGTTGGGGGTTGTGTGTGGAGATCATTGTGAAAAGAATGTGAAGAAGTCTCTCTCATGCTTTATTATTGTAAGTCTGAACACATAGTACCGTTCTAAATCATTGTGCAATAAGTCTTTAAAATCTTAAGGTTTTTGTATGAAGCAAAAAGATATAATTGGTCGTGTTGTTGATGAATAGATTTGGTGTGTAGAGCAAAAAGATATCCCCAGAGGGCAAACTGAGAGAAGAGTAATACTAATAGCACAATATGACAGGCCATTTGAGATAATCAAAGAAAGGATTTATTTATGACGAGTCGGTGGATCTTCATGACAAGGAGTGACAGTATGAGGTCGTTGTCTCTGTTTGTCTAAGGATGACTCCTAAGGGAGCTTCTACTTTAGATCCATAGACGATCCCTTGATCCACAAGCCTCCCTGCGGACTCAGCCTCTCATCACTCAGACTTTTAGGTATCAATCAAATCGTTTTTTAATGTCGTCTCTCCCCAAGTCAAAATCATGATGTGTCTTCTTTCCCAAGATGCACTAACTAACTGTAGATCAGCTTTAAACGCTCTAAATAAAAACATTTTAATTCACGACATTAATCACCATTTAATGTGCCTTCAGATGTGCTTAAATATTCAAGCCCATTTCATTGAGAATCCTCCAAAAGCTTCGAATGAATTGGTATTGCAGCCTTTGCTACAAACGAAGAGGAACATGCGTAGGATCAAAACCAAAGTTGGATGAAACCCAGACTTCATTCATGTTAGTTTTGGGTCAACATGTAGGTTATTAATTTAATAAAGTGAACCTGTTAGAAACACTGCAGATCACGCACATCGATATCATACGGTGTTAAATGGTAATGTCTTCGAGTCTTCGATGGTCTTTTGGTTTGTCAGTGGAAAATCTCAACAAGTGGTGCAATAAAATTTTTATTCATTGTGCAGATTATATCCACTGCAGGTTTTGAAGGAAGTGTCTTTGAGTATAGTGCGATAATGCTATGGGTGAAGATTTACACGAGTAATATTTAATTAGCCCCAGAAGATGGTTAGTAGACAGAGAATAAATAATGTGCCACTACGTAGAGAATCAAACCAGATCTTCTTTGTGATAACTTCTGATAAACGCACACACTACGGCGCAACATGGATAACTTGAGTTTCTTGATCAGATCATTTAGTTCTTTTGTAGTTGCGAGGTCATATCGGATTTCCCACTTTGTCATCAATGTGTGCGAGTGAATATGAAATGCATGCAAGAGTTGGAGGAGAGACTTTCTCGTGGACAGATGAACAAGGAATGTGCGTATGTTTATACCTCACAAATCAAAGGCGAATGCGTTTGTTCATCAGATTTAAAGACAGAATAGGAAACGATCAGTAAAATCTACTTTAAAACCTGATTGTATCGCAACAGGAAGAAACTAGTTGTGATCTCAGCTTCATTCTCTTTCGCAGTGTGGTGAATTTTGTTAACATCTCCTTCCCTACGTGTGGGAGTGTCTGGGCTGCGACTCTACACAATCTGCATGCGTTGCATCTTCTTCTGTTGTTGTATTCTTCCTGAGATCGCAGCAACTTGACTCAGGAATTCCTCGGTGACTAAATTACCATCTACGCATTTTTGTTTTTCATTTCTCGCAACCAGCAATCCTCTTGCATCAGCGATTTTATCGAAAAATTCTAGAGACTCGCATGATCATCCCATCGGGCTAAAAATATTTGATTTTATTGAAGTTTGCACCTGATTCATTAAACTTGATATTCAGGACGTTACTTCGCACGATAGGAGTTCAGCTGTAGGTAGAAATCGCTTTCAGCTAAATATGCCCTACCTCATCATCAGGTCAAGTAATTAAATGATCGTACACTACAAATTACAATACTCCCATTAAACCCACAAAATAAAAAATTCATTAACCTATGAATCAATGTGCCTCCATTTCCAATGTTGTCAATTCCTTTGGGAATTCTGAATTAACTGGAGACGAAGAAATAAATGAGTTAATTGTGTTGACACGAATGAATCATTTCATCATTAGCTACAGCACAAACTGAAAATTGTTCACCACGTAGCTGACGTTAGTAAATTTGAAACTAAACACCTTCACCATTTAAGCACTCAACTTAATACGTCACGTCTGCCGTGTTCTAAAAAGTATATTAAAATCTTACTCAAGCAAAGAGAGAAAGGACAATATCCCATAAAGGAGTTTGCACTCCTTCATAAAGCTGGGAGGATACGATAAATTGATGTAAAACTTCTGAATCGCGAAAAACACTATCATTTTTGCACTGCGTTATTGGCTTTGAGTCCTATTTACTGTATTGATCTTGGGTTTTTCTGAATAATTCTGATGCAGCGCAGGGAATGCAAAGCAGCATCATCGGTCGTTTGATTTAAAATCTGCGTAATGGTCAAGTGTAATGGTTGTTTTGCAATAGGTACCTCTCTTTGAATTAGGAACTCTGTGAGATGTTCTCATGAACTTGATATATGATTGGTAACATGAAAATAATGCCATGAGAATGAGGTAGCGGCCACAGCAGTTAGCATGTGTGCAGTGTAAAAATTCTCTCTACCTTCTTTCTGCTCACCTGCAGGTCTACTTGTATTTTCTCAGATGATCTTTAGAGACTCACCATCTAATGTTCCTGTGTGCATACGGATGCATGAGACAAGAATTTGGACTAGAATGTAGATTCTTATTATATTAGGATTCGTAGAGAAACGATGAGCCGACTCATCTCTAAGGTTTATGCAATTTGTTTACAATTTAATTTGAATGTCTTAAGTGTTTTTGTATTATAGTTTGAGTTAGGATGCTGTTGAACAGGTATTTCTGCAGATAAATTCTGTCAAGTAAACATCCTTAGGGAGTTTAATAAGAGATACCATTAATACTGCGGGTACACTAATTGTCATTCACACTGTCCCTGATTAATACGATGCGGGGTCTACTTATAGATCGTTCTTCGTCTTGAAAACAACACACGTAAGGAAACAGGAATTTATTGTTTGTATAGTGTTTGCGTACTTTGACTGCCCATTTTTCCCTTTTTAGTTATGACGGGAATTTGCAAAGAAAACAGCAAGAGTATAAGCAAGCAATTCGTACCATAAGCAGCTCGTGGAGTTTAAAAACAAACCCATTAATTATTGTGCGTTAGACTACAACGCGAAATAATGTTGTGGTGTATGACGACTTGGTAAAAACAAGTCAACAAGGGTCAAACAAAAATACCTGTTTGCACTAAAGAGCTAGAATGTTATATTTTTAATTCTCTGTATTATTAAATTGTATCCGTAAAAATACGTAAAAAATGTATCTCGTAATAAAGTTTACTTAAAGAAAAATTATCATGCAACAATGAATCTTCACACGAGTTGAAAAACACTTTTTTACTTTCTTCATAGAAAAAAGAAGAAACATTTAAAGTACTGTAATTAATTTTGATAACATGAATCTTTACGATGCTTCAGATTCAAACTTCATTTCAAATCATTTTACTTTTACGTTTTATACTTCAAGTTTCAAAGTAGAATTTGTAGAATTGTAGAAGTCAGTTGGAAATGTTTAAGTTACATTCACTCCACTAGATTTATTGAGTCTGGGCAAAAACTACAATCGCAACTATGTGTAATTTGGAATTCCTTCCATCATCGCAAGCTGATAAATGTATTCACATCAGTAACTTATTTTTTCTGTTTCATAAACCATAATACGGAAGTGAAGTAAAAATGGTACACATTGTGTAGTAGTAACCACACATTGTATAAAGCTAGAAAAGAGTTTCCGAAGTCCGAACTATTGCAAACAACTCGATCCTTTTCCTGCTTCAATACCTCCTAAGGTGTATCTTCAGTTTAATCTGGGTAATTTACTTGAACCTATTTAGATTTCTCGCATGAGCTCACCACTTAAGCTACCATATATTAATGTTGTTAGTAACTATTGCTTTCTGTGAAAAAGAAGAGTACCAGTTAACAAGCATTTTGGACACTAAATATATTGTAAAAGATCGAAAGACTAAACTATACACACACACACACGTGAAGACCAAGTCACATAATATATCTTCCAAGGATGTAACTATCGTATCCAAGAAGCGTAATAATCTAAAAGTGTAATAAACAAATCTCATTTAGACTTATTACTTTGCCTCTGCAATTTTTGAAGATGAGAAAAGTGTAATTTTGTTTTGGTGAATTAGCCTCTCTCATCTCTAGTGATTGCATTCGATTGTAAGAAACAATTAACAATGAAACATTTCTTTGGTCTTTCGGCAGCAGTGGTATTAGTGATATATATCATTATTTCGTTCTATATGTATACACACATAATATGTGTGGATATGCACCATTATTTGCCATTAGTAATTGAACTAAAGAATTGCTAATACCGCAGGTAAAAAGTTGCTTCTACCTACTTGAAGCCCAAATATTGAACCAGCTGCGTAATATGTAAAACTAATATGTGTTTACTATCCGAGTTTCTCTGAAATTGCTGTTTTTCATATCAAAATCAAGAGTATCAGAGAATAAGCAGTTCTTCAGGTAAAAGATGCGAGTCAACTTGTACTTCTAGTTATGGTTGTATGCTATCCCTCTAATTCACCTGCTTCGTTCAGACAGTCTGAGAAGGTTGGAAGTAGTTCGCTCGGAATAAACAATACTTATGAAATCCCGTTTTCTATCTCACACACACACACATACACATACACTACGCAATTTCGCTGATCCGTGTGGTCATCGTCATCACATCACAAGATCGGATATCATTTGTAAGAGTTCCTCTCCGAGTGATTGGAGGAAATAATTTGCAAAGGCATTCATCAAAAGTCCACACACACACAAATGTAATGTTATGTAGGATGAAATCTGGGAGAGAGATTCATTCACATCCTTTGTAAAAAGGAACATTGATTGACCACCTTTTCTTAGTCAATTTCTGTGTCCATTGCACCCGTCTTCATTAATAAATAGCAGCGAGTTGAGTACTCCAACAGTTCTTGAGTTGTACTTGTTGAAAAATAAAATCTGTGTGCATGTAAAGTAGGAAGGTAATATTTTGTGTGAGCAAAATAATGTCATATAGTAAAAAAGAACGAGTTACTTTTATAACTAAAATTCATTTGTGAGAGAGATGTTGTTGTGTTTGATGTGAGAAATAGAGTTTCATATTTAACATTGGATTCACGAAACGAAGTACCTTACAGTTATAAAACTTTTGTTCGATGAAGAGATGCGAGGCTGGCGTGAGAGTCGGCTCTAGAATCTAGAGATGAGTCTGCAGTTAAATCATAATAGAATAGTCGTAACTCATATTAGCAACTACGTAGGACAGACTACATGAGTTCGCATACTAATGATATTTTTTAGCGATCCGTCACTCGAATCTATGGGAGCGAGTCTTTTCTAAAAGAAGAATCGTCCCACAGACTTCGAAGTGGATCCTCCCTCTCCACCTATTACGCGAAGCAATTGGGTGTTGAATCCGAATTTGCATGTCCAAATATAACTCAATCTATCTGTACTACAGGCGACGTAGGAACTGGTGAGTGAGAGAGATGCTAGAAGACCATTAGAAGACCACGTAGCGAAAGATTCTATTGAATGAGCTGTCTTTTTTTAGACTCGTCTATTCAGTCTCCGGCTCAACAAATCACTCTTCTCCCTGAAGCTTTTCTATTAGGACATTATACGGGATGAGTAGTATGAAGAACGACTATTCATTCACCATTATAGACGTGTGAGAGAGTCGACGACGAGGTAGGCAATAAGTTTAAGCCACAGTGGTAGTTTATTATTGTGATGCGATGATTTACCTTAGCACATCTTCGGCCAGGGATCTCGTCTTCTGGTTGTGTACCTCAGCGAATATCAACTGAGATTGCAAGTCATCCAATTTGAACACCACCTACTACCATTTAAGATTAGTCAGGCTTCGAACATAAATAAGGTTCTTTTGTTGCACGAAATAAAACATACCTGATTGGATTATTCATCTTGTAGTCTATCTTCGCAAGCAATAAATAATGTCTTCTCTTGTCCGCTACGCTTTAGTCTTTTGCAGGAAAACTACTAACTGTCTCATTGTAGGCTTTTTCATCCCAACATCTCTTGTATCTTTATTCCTGGTTGCATTCCAAATTCTTCTAACTACTGCTACGGAATATCAATATGGAATTCCCGACTTTTCTTGCGTTGGAAAAATTCTTTTGGTACTTGCATCGTTGCATGCGAATGAGTCAGGTACATATTATAAGCTCGTTTGGTGGATGAAGTTTAAAAGGGATTTTTTCAAAATGTTGCATGCAATTCTGTGATCAATAAGATTAGATTCTTTCAATGATCTAACGTAGTGAAAGAAAGTGTGTAATATATTAGTCAATTGGGGAAGATGGTGTGGGGAAAGTAGCTATTGACATTTGCTTTGTTTTTATTGATTTTCATGAGATTTGGTGTCATAATATTTAAGAATTAAGTCCGCCTCAGGAGTAATCACAGTTAGAAACCAATATCCAACCACTCGTGTGGACAGGTTAAGGATAAAATACAACACTCCGGCACCTGAGACCACGACCAAGTAACTCTTTAAGCTGTGTGGAGTAGTAAGGAGTTAAATGTGAGACTACAAGTGGCATCTACCCTTTCTACTTCACCCTGTTTCGTTCTCACCTGTGC
>JAQGAC010001808.1:0-12393 GCA_034696585.1 Isotomurus maculatus
TCTAGCTATTACAGGGGTTGCTACAAAAATCGGCAAAGAAAGTACTTTTTACACATTCTTCATATAATGCAAATGGCATGCACCACACAATCTAAGGGGCCTAGACAGATTTCAGGGGTGGATGCAAAACTACATGAAAAACATTGTCACTATTCTTCCGGCTTATCCTGGCGTCCCCACACCGATTTAGGTCATTGTCCTTCGTCAAAACCCCACACAGATAAAATAAAACAAATAAAAGTACACTTTCCCTTCCACCCTCTTCAATCTCCTAACTGTGACTAATAGTATATTAATCAAGTTTAATTAATCCCATCGTTGACGTTTCTAACTTTGATTTCGAAACTATCTGAGGATGCCTTAAAATATTTTTGTTAAACAGCTAAAATTGAACACTAACAAAAATAGTTTAATATTATTATTATTCACTTGAATAGTGACCAATCCGGATGCGTTAAATCTACGCACCGTAATCATAGGGTCGCTTTTAAATTTAAAAACAAGGCCAATTAGCTGTCCCTATTTTACGTCCTTCTTCGAAAGTCTGTTGCTGGATATAGATAAGGGTAAATTGCTCGTAAGAGAGTCAAAAATTGAAAATTATAAGAGCAAAAAGTCAAAAAAGGACATTTTAGAAACTCCAACGTCTTCCTCTTTGATAATTTTGTAAACTTCGCTTGCCTTGTGAAATTGTAAAACCTTGTTTGAAAACCCCCATTTCGTCCGTCAGGGTTGTCGTGAATACCCCAATTGTTGGCTTATCTGTGTGTGGGAGTTTCCATGTGTATGTGGGTGTGGTTTGGTGTTTGTGTGTGTCGTCATGTGTATTTGTGTTTTCTTTCGAGAGAAGGGGGGAGAAGTATGACGATCAAGAGAAGAAGTGATTAATTAAGGTGTAATTGTGTTTATATATTGTATAATTAGTTATAGCAACTGATGTGTGATGTGAGAATACAATGTGTTGTGTGGGCTGTTGTTTAGATTAGTTTCAACTAGTTAATTAGTTATTCTACACATCAACTACTCATCTCTAAATCTACTGAAGATCGTTTGGAGGATCATTCCTGTGGAATCTTCTGACCAGCAGATAAGCGTAACAGTAAGGCTAGTATCATAAGCGCACTCAGCTAATCATCGTAGTAGCGCAGCCCTTTCTCATAACCAGCCTTTCGATTTCTCTTTATATGTATCGACCGAATTATCCAACATTGATTATATTTTATTCCATTGCAGTGCAAAAGCTACGTAAGCTCTTTTCCGAACCTACGGTGATTTGTCAGAATCTGGACTTTGGTTAAAGATTAGTGGAGGAAACTGGAGCGACTCATTTTGCCATTTTTATCTAGAAAACGTTAAAATGTGATTCGCTATATTTTCAACCTCTATGCTAAGGCCACGAAACATTGATTTGGGTAGAATTGATGTAATATAACTGAAGTACGTTGAAACTCTCAACCAGTAGACAGGCGACTGATTACACAAAGGAATATTAGTAGGCGTATCGTTAAAGTCAAACGGTTGTAATTTCACTGTCGCTGTCTTGCATATGTCTAGTTGTACTGTGCATCCAACGTTTTCAAATAGGTGAAGGTGAAATTCTTGATGAGAGTACTGTAGCCCCCAATTTCTTATCCTCCAAACGCTACTAGGGTTCTTGCTTTTAGCGCGGAAAAAAAATTAACACGGTGGCAAATTTACAACTGTGCCCCAAGCAGTTTTGGGGGAGAAGACATTCCAGTTGAAGCTTTTAAGCTCGTTGACAGTAGGAAACGAAAGGCGGCAGTTTTGCTTGCAGTAGTTTAAGGGCAGGGGATTAACAGAAAAGAAAGGACTATCCCACGGATTTTGTGCATGCGTGCACAGGTAATCTTACACACGATTCCATTTTCCTTCCTGAACTAAAGACCAAGACGCATGTATACTCACCCTAATTACATAAAAATGTTCCGACTCCCAAGCGCTATTTCTGCAACTTCTGAACTATGACGAAACGTCGATTTGATCCGTCTAGCGGTTTATTCAGAATCATAGATTTTTGAATTTTTTAAACTGATCGAAGGGTTCATGATGAGTGAACGAAATTAACAATCGATGGGTTTTCTGATTTGTGCGGTTAGAACTGAGTTACGCCAATCATGGTGTCAGTTAAATGACGTCACTTTTCATCTCCCTTGTCTCCGCGAAATGACATGTCTTATTGTTAATATTTATGTGCGAGCAACCTACGATTTTTGCTTATTATCCCTAGGATAGACTAAGATGGCAGAAAACTGACGCTGCAATAGGACTGACGTCGCGTGGATTAAACAGCGTCAGCTGCTCGAAAGCTAACTAATCGCACCTCAATTGATGAACGAACAATAGGCATCCTTGTAAGTGTAAAAGCTTCGATAATTAAACCCTTTGAAAACCATTACTTAATTACAGTTATCCATTGTTTAAAAAAAATCGGAATGTAAGATTTTGAAGCTTCCGACTTCGTGCAGATTCACCAGTTGTTGCAACTAAGACTAATTACAGGAGACAGGCTAGCTTGTTTACGTTACCGGCAACCACGAGTCTCAGCCGTCCTCATTTCTAGTTGTTTTGATGATTTCAGCGCTTATACGGTAACTAATCTTGTCCAGTCCGAGTAGACTGTTAATTGCGTATTCACTAAATATAGAGGTCTCACAGTCCTTTTGACTTTTATTTAGGTTCTTTAAGAAGTTAACTCGTGATATGACGCAACGCAAAAGATTCATATATCTTGCATGAGTTATAATTAGTAATGCAATCTAGATTGTATGGTGTAAGACTTAAACTCCTGAATTAATTCAAAATTGCTGTATAGTCCACATTTCTAAAGTATATTTTGTGAAAATGCGTCAATAATGAACGATGATAAAAAATCTTATTTTCAAGTATACCGATTTCTACTATTTGGGCAACAATTAATATCACAAGTAGGCATGCTAAATTTACTCATACTTCATTATGAGCCATTTAATGATGACAGAATATAATAATATTTGGTGTACTTAAGGATGACGAATTTCATTGTGATAATGAAGTTATGACAGGAAATGACAGGGGTCATGAGAAACTATACCAAAAAGCGACACTTCTGGTATATCCTATAATATAGTTGTGGCACACACTATAAAAAATTTTTAGATGGCATTGTATGATAAACATTGGGTATTGGCAACGTTATGAATGAGGAAAAGAAATGAAACTTGAAGCTTTAGGCTTGGAGAGAGCTTGGTACGAATTTTTTAATATAATCAACATAATGAATACGTCATACCTTATTCTTATAATTTGCGTAATTATAATTATATAATTCTGATGTGCGTTAAGTCCTGAATACATATGCTGGTTATTTAAGGTAAATGAAAATAAGGTTAACTTCGCGCTTTCTTGAAATGAAGAGTTTCACCCCTTCGTAAACCAACTCATAGGAAATTACTACCAAGCTACAAAAGACTGAAAAGCAATACATGTAAATGGCAGCTTCAAAATTTTTCAAACTAGCAGGCACGTCTGGTGGTTTTATATCATACAATATATTATCCGGCTTTTTTCTTGAAAATCTGTTAAAGAAAGATTTCCGAGCTTTAAGTGATCTAACTATTTCCGTTTGTTTCTGGTACCACACTTGCAAGCCTGCGTTCCTTGTCAGCTTAAGAAATTGCATAATTTTTTTGGCCTCAGGACTGCAACATATATTATAAAGCTCGAATTCCGATGCTATCTTCTCCGACAGCTTGTAGAATTGAGACTTCCATTGAATTTCAATTGTCTCAGCAAGAGCTTGCATTGTATATTCGGGTCCAAGGAATGCAAACTTTCCTGAATTAAGAATAGCACTATGATCAACTCTGGTTATTTTTAAAGCCCACTTTGCAATTGTCCGGTTGAAAACAGACTGTCCATGTTCCGACTTGTCCCCGTTTAACACCCGCTGTAAAGTTTGATCCTCTGGTACCTCAACAAATTGCTTTCTTTCTAAAAACACAATCTTAATACTTTCGTCTTTAAGGAGGTCCTCTAAATTTTTTTTCCACGTCTTTCCTGCAGACTTCGTCGTATAACTCACTAATTCACTTCTGTACAGTTCAGTGATAATAAGACAACAAAAAAACCAAGAGAAAAACATAAACCGCAGGTAGTTCCTTTTCATACAAACTTTATCAGTTGATTCTGAACTCTGTTCTACTAATGGACGTGCAAAGTACGAAAAAACCTCAGCTACAGTCATGCACTTTGAGCAGTTGCCTGGATCACAATTTCTAGAAACGCTCCACACAAAGACTATGTTAAGTAACATGAAAAATAGAGTTACAAGAAGTAACGTCCACCCTATTGGGTTAATCAATGACACCATTACTTTATCCAAACTGTACCTGTCTTCATAAGCTGCGAGGTATTTGACATTTATCTCTTGCCATGCCTCATAGGTATTAGTAAACAAAAATACATCAATTTTATGTCTTGCTCTGCTTATTTCTAACATTACGGGAGTACGTCCCATAAAAATGTATATAGACGCATCTTGACCATCTGGTAAGTCAAATGTTGATATGTTAAACGTTTCTATCACAAGTTTCAGATTAAGGTGATGCCGGGACAAGCGTCTTTTGTTGGGATATTTACTAAGAACTAGGTTCTTTGATTCTCGTAATACTTTCAGTAATTCAGACTGTGTTCCATTTTCTGTCATAGGATAAGCGAAGACATTTTTGTCTATTATTAGGCTTGGTTTGCACGCTCTCTGAAACCAAAAACGATGCTTAAGGTGTAAATTATTTGCAATTACAACGACTAAACTTTTTTGTAGTGAGCTTCTTACCATTTTTGACTTCAAGAGTGGGAGGACAACCTTCCCAGGATAAGCAGCCACCCTATAATAAGTTTTCTCGTATTTTGTCCACACAACTGTGTAAATGAACGGGTTGGTCAGCATGGAAAGAAATGGAAACTTACGTGCACTTACACTTCCATTACCAGGTTCAATGTTATCGTTTTTAAAAATTGTAGTTGGAATAGAAATGTTCATGTGGCTAAAGACGTGAAAGTCATTTATCATTTCTAACTCTCTTGTTGTGTAAGCGTGACTACTGTAAAATACGCTTATAATTTCCATGAAAACTGTTGAAGTGTTAAGAATTTCAAGAAATGGGTTTGTGTGCAGTAAACCTAAGGAATAAGAACTTTGAGATTCACAAGCTAGTGATATAGACATTAAGATTATCCGTAAGCACTTGGAAGTCTCGTTTTTTGAAAACATTTTTGATACCTGCCTACTCTATTAGAAGGTTATTTGAACAAGTGAAAGTCTTGCTTCGAACAATGTTAGCAGCCTTTTAATGGTAATAATGTACTCTTATGTAGATGAATTCGCTTTATGTACCATAAGGTGAATGTTAGGCAAAATTTGGTGTTTCTCCAATACATTAGCCAGCATATAAGTAGTCACGAATATCCAACACGAAGATGATTTCGCAAGACGTCAAAAAACGTATAATTTTGAGAGCACAATTGCTGCCTTCTGTGCAACATGGTGTTGCGAAATGAACACATTCTTTTTCGCTCTGGTATTGGTTGAATTGTTTCTAGCGTACTCATAAGTAAACTCAACCTTTAATATTCAAATACAAAACTGCTGCAAAGGCAATAATTATCCCACCCAATGAGTGACAATCAACCTTTTCCTGTCCAATTACTGATAACATCAACAGATCTTACGTCTTGCAAATTTTTTTTTCTATGATAGGCTTAGTGTTATTCTCAAAGTTTGCGTTGTTAGCTAAGCCTTCCGGTGATTATGGATTGAAACTTTTACTTGACCGATTCTTTTCTTACTTGAGAAACCAGAGAATACAAAATTACTATTTTCAGGAAGAGGTAAAGGAAAATTGTCCGATAAACAACAATAAAAAGCTGTGTGAGTATTTTATTATTTCTGTACGGAGAAATTTGTTGTAATTTGGCACCTCTTGAGGTCAACTTTGTTTTGTAGACTGGCATCGTTACATTAGTTTAAAAAAATCAATGCAGAGCTCCCATCTGAATATATTGAACCTGTGGACTTATTGGGTCACCAGAATGGACAAAACAGTAGTTTGTGTTGCGTTATCTGCAGTATGGTAGATCACGTCAATCACTAGGGTCCAGCTGCAGGGTCGTAAATACTCAGCCTCCAATTTCTTCAAGACGTCAACTTAGGGGCGTAAATCCTAAATTCCCTAGCCTTAAAGTGGTTGGATACTCCAGCAATTGACTATCACCATATGGGTGGTAAGGAGAATATCGTTGGAATAAATCGCTGATGTCCTGACCTTAACTCAGACCTGCACTATTTAAAAACAATACAGACATCTCTAAATAATTATGAGCAGATAAATTCCAAATTGCTAATTTTGATACTCCGTTATTTATTAACTGGCAACGGTCAAATTACTCAGACGCAAAACACACTACTTGTTATACTCACAATCTAAAGTGCACTATTAATAAATCAGAAAACTAAGACCGTTTGGCCTATCCTGTAACACTAACACAATTGCGCATCACGCGCTAACAATACAAAGGAGTAACCAACAACTATACAAACGTTCGCTGGCTGCCCCGTTCATCACACGACATACACATATTCCATAAGGCTAGGCAGCTTTGCTTTCCTAGCCTTATTCAACATACAAAGCTAATACAACTATTTTGTCTAGCCTTACACTCCATAAGCTAGCATACAACGAATAGACCACAAATAATTCTACTAAACACTACAATAATTCACAAATACTTCTTTAACAATATTACCATAAATTCAGATAAATTGATGTTCGAACAAAAACAATAATTGACTTTATTATTAATATTAAATCTTACCTAGCCTTATTTTATATTAGAGCTTTATGGGAAGATCATAAGCCTTAAGGCTAGGCTCCCATGCTCCACACTGTTGCTTATGGGAAAATCCTATTCCGTAAGGCTAGGCTCCCCAACTTAACACACAACCTTACGGGTTTTGAGGTTGATTGTCCTAATTCTGGTTCTCTCTGTTTTCTTTGCTTCCTTTTTCTTGTCGACGTCCCCACATGCAGTTTCTTGTATCTAACTTATTGTAGCAAGAATCTTCATAAACCCATCTTCATATATTCAGATATGACAGTATTGAAACAATACATCTTGCGTTCACGATCGCTCTAATAATTTTATCTTTCGAGGGCATATTCGTATTGTAAATCGTAATTACATTTAACACAATGACGCAGCTGATTTTTTACTTTTTTTAGTTGTCATTTCCCATTTGATCATGATTCACAATTTGTCAGATTTAACGATTGGTTGTAGAGACAATCCCTGATGTTATCATTGATATGTCTCATGACTAGAATTTTTCGCAACAATTTACATTGTTTATAAGATTATTTATAGCTTTAGAGTTTTATTTAATCATTATTAGGAATATATCGTACTCAACTCATTTTGAGTACTATTTGTCGCTTGAAAAATGATTCACGATTTTTCATATTTCACGATAATTTGTAAAGAAAATGTGTGAGTTATGATTGATACGCTACATGACTATAATTTGTCTCAAATGGGTACTTTTTCCACGTACATTCCATTCCGTTTTATTTAATGCAGATTCTCTTCATTGTGTTCAGAATGTTTCGAAGAAAATTAACCAAATCAAAGGGAAATACGTAGCCCAGTTTCAACTATAAAACAGTTTTGAAAATGAATCCGAAAATGTGTTGTTATAGAATTGTGATCTTGATATACATAAATAAAATGAGTGCATACAGAGGCACAAATCTAATGGCTGTGTTAGAACGAAGGGTTTTTGTCGTTATATCATTTCTTCTCAGAGAAAGATATGAAATACATGTTTAATGTTTACTGAAGGTTTTTTGAAACTAAAAAGTAAAATAAATTGCATCTTTGCTCAAAATTGTTGTTCAGTGGATGCATCTCAATGCATTAATTTCACATCAGTATTGTGCTATCTTTATTATTTATAGCTTGAAATTTGTGTCAAATATTGTGTCAGGACATTAACTTGAAAAATTGAAAGAATTAGTTTCTTGCACGTGATATTTCGTTGTGCCAAGATCCAGCCAATGTTGTTTGTTTTTTAACTTACCGCGCTGAGGTCAACGCTGCATGGAGTTTTTGTAAAAAACTAACTGTCTTATCTCGGAAACCGATGACATTTCAGAAAATGATTAATCTTGAAACAAAAATACTTAGCTACTAGGTATCTAGCTGCACAAAGCAAGCTACAAAATTAGTCAGAAATAAGTTTCACTGGCACAAGTGGATATGTGCATTACATTCACCCGTCTATGACTTACCATTAGAGCTCTAGTTTTAAAAGCTTTACAATAAACTCACATAGCAACTTCACGCTGGCACATATCTGACTTATACTGCCTCATTGTGGCTGGTTTTATAGCCCAATCTATTTAGGCGTATTAGAATAAGTTTTATATCTATCTGTCGATCTTTCGCCTGTCTCGTCTGTTCTTACGACTTACTTTTTGGGCGTCCTCTGCTTTTAATTTGTAGACCGATTTCGGAGTGAAGAATGAAACCCGTCTACATAAAAATAGAATGTAAGCTCGGGGAGCAAATGTGGATGCGGACCACGAAGTTGATCATGGCTGCGTTAAATAGAAAGACTATATATTAACCTACTCAAAGAATATTACTAGATCAACTAATCTAAATTACCCGAATGAACTAAGACCCGTTACAGGTCGGTCCCAGTCGGTTTTTCAAATCTCTTGAGTGGATTTCGGATTTCAACATGACAACTGCGAACATAAGATAACTTCTGGAATTTCCCAATCTGAAGCGACTGGATGTTCCCAAAAATCTTTCCAAAGCAGAAGAACAGAACATTTCTTTCCTTGGGGTCTCTTGAGACTCGGAATTCCTCAACGTCTTCCAGAATGAATGACTCATTTGGACATCAAAGACTTTCGTTCAACAGTCCACCAACTTCTGGATTCACTAACGACCCTCGATCGACGGTGTTCGGCACTCAACACTCTCCAGCTGAAATGGACTTGCAGCGACAATTCCGTAGAAATGTTTTACGAGTGCTTGAAACACAGCCACAGCGCTGGCCATCGCCATTCTCAACAAGGAACTCCATTTCAAAGTGAGTTGTCAACCGATTCTAAATTTTGAAAGGGTTCTGTAATTTTAATTCTTCTTTGTCTCATGTTTGTTAAGTTTTGTCGTCAGATCTGAAGGCACTGACGTTTATAGTGAGTTCTCCAGACTACAATTGAACTTCCCGACGAATAAAAATAAAGAAGAAACAAGAAGGCGATGGAAATGAGAACCAACACCAACGAATCTGAACGGAGTTCGGGGGATTCTGCTGAATGGCTTCGAAGTACACCAACTGCCTTTGCTCCACTTGAAGTTGGACTACTGTCATTTCTTTCAGAGTGATGATCCTCCGCCTGTGGTAAGCAACCTTTCATTCCTTTAGACTGTTACTTGTGATTAAAGACTTCACATTCTTCTGTCTGATTTTCACAGTTGGACCGCGCTACTCTCAATTACCTCATCAAGGGAGCCACTGCCCTTCTGCGCTTCTGCATGTGCAAATTGGAACAACTTTCGTTCAAAAGGATGCGCTTCCTTTGAAGGAGTTTTTTAAGTCGCAGGCCACTCAGAATGCGTAGAAACTGTTGAAGACTGTCGACTCCAAGTGGCATGGCTGGTCATATCCGGAAGCTTGGTAATCGGATGATTCGGATATTTTTCAGAGTTGTGGATGTAAATGTAAACCACACCCAAGTTAAGTTCTAGGCGCAGTATAATTAATTAAACGTTTTGATTAACGAATAAATTTTTCTGACTTCCAATTTGACATACATTAGTTTATACTACTCATTAAGCCATCTCAGAATTAAGCAAGTACCAAGACTTAACTAAGCTTACCATTTGTAGCGTATTTCTACACTTATCTGACTGTTCTTCAGGAATGTCTAAAGAACTAAATTCTGTCAAACACAGATTATCTCTAGCTGCGGTATTTAATAAGGTATTGATTCTAATTGTACTTATTCTATCAAAACAGCATGTCTTACATAACCAACGCCTTAATCAGAAACTCAATAGTAAGGAGCTCCGAATGAATAATTATTAGTTTGTCATGTTTATTTACAAAAGGACGCAAAGAAAATGACGTTGAACCTACTGTAATTGATCTGTTTTTAAGCTTCAAGTATATGAGACCTGACGACTGCCATTAATTCACACTGTGCACAACAGTTCGTTGAGAAAGGCATTTCAGTTCAAGTTGAAGGCAACGTCAAGATAATTAAAATAAAAAATGCAACTTCACGATTTTTCTCTTGTGTTCTTTCATGCTACAAGACAACTTTGTTGTTAGTGTCAGTCAACTTATCCCCATAATTTATTCTGCACTGCAAACTTCTAAAATATCCAGCTAATCCTAGTCTTGAGAAGGATATATTTATTCCAAATAAGAGACTGAATCCTTCCTAAGCATTCCAAAAAAATATTTTATGAAATACACCAGCCGAATTCGAATGTCAAAGCTACCAGACATCGTATTCTAACCGAAAACCGAAAGATTACTATTTTCAGAAATCTATCATCATTATCCTATTCACGACAGTATGCATGCAAAATGAAATATTCTATAAAAAACCTCAATCAAAGCTCCAACACCAATTTTATTTATGATTGAAGAATTATAAATGATTTTTGCTAAGTTGAGTAATACAGCTAAGCTACCTAAAATTCTATGGACGATCCTAACGTGTTCCATCAGCTCGAATATTTCTTCAATTGTTCTTGCTCCATCTTCAGGTGTTCAAGTCAGCAAAAGAATTGTAGAAAACATCGAACATGCTTCATTATGGTTTCTTGGTTTCCTTATTGCAACTGAACTGCAATCCCGTCTGTTTTTTGCATGAGGCACACAAACAAATTTTAATCAGTCTAAGAACTTATGAACTCGACCGTAGAATGAATTTTGTTAACTTACCTGAGAGAGCCAATCCCACACCGTCCGCATTTGCGTCTACATTAAGATTCCCCAAATTCACGCTCACAGGTTTTGCAAGAACAGTGTCCCACATGAAAGCAGAGACGAGAAGACAGAGTGCGAAAAAAACAAGAAACTTCATGTTTCCTAAAAAATATTCAGTGGAATTGCTGAGATGTACAGAGGGGAGTATGAGCCTTCAAATATTTGAAGTGATGAAAAAGCACACGCTTGTGTCTGCTTATATACCTCTTGGTTTAAGAAGCCTTTCTGAGTTAGATGTCAGTTAATTTAAAGCATAGCCTTTTGTAGCACGAGAAGAGATCATGCTAATAGATATTCACCCTCACGTAGCTTCTGGCAGCTTCTGAGAGCTTATGTTTAAACAACCCATTGTTTAACAGACTTTTGAATGCTACCGTACTAATATCACCTACAGTCGCCAAGATAAATATTCAGCATATGTGATTATTTTACTTAAAATTCTGACGAACTTATCTTTTGTTCATAATCGCTCAAATATTTTTAGCTTTAGAGGGCATACTGGTATTTTAATTAGTTATTACATGTATTATCGTGACGCAAGTGTTTCGCAAATTATGTAAGGTGTCATTTCCCACTTGACAAAAGTGATTCACGATTCACAATACGATTGTTTGTGTAGATATAATGTCTGATGTTATGATTGAAGTGTTTCAGAACTAGAATTTTTCTCAAATGTTTGGTTCTTCCGCGTATAAAGTAAAATAAAGCATATCCTTGTCCTTGGTAAAAAATTACATTGCATGTATGCATCTAAATGCTCGAATTAAACCCCATTTCATGCCATTAAATTATTGCGCTCTCTGTATTTGATCGCTTGGTATTTTTGTAAAATATTTTGTCAGGACGGAGGAACTTCTTTCCACTTATTTTGTACGAACAAAAATTTCGTGTGAAAGAGCTAACTGAGAGAAAAACAAGGTAGCCCAAGAAACCTGTGTGGATTTAGAGGGCGCAATCCCGAAAAAATTAAGTCAACGGCATCAAGAAGAAAAGATATGCTACTTGAAGCTTTAGGCTATAGAGACAATTTATTAAGAATTTTTTAATATAATCAACATTACATATAATTCGTACCTTATTTTTTAATTTGAGTAATTTGCTATGTTGTGGTTGATGCAAAGCTTGGAATGTGTTCACATATCATTCTAATGTGCGTTAAGTTTTGGATATGTATGCTTGTTATTCAAGGTAATTGCAAATAAGGTTAACTTCGCGTTTTCTCGATATCAAGCGTTTTATCCCTTCGCAAACCAACTCATAGGAAAGTACCGTCATGCAGCAAAAGACCGAAAAGCAATACATGTAAACAGCAGCTTCAATAT
>JAQGAC010001809.1:0-12374 GCA_034696585.1 Isotomurus maculatus
CGTTTGGAAGCGACCTTTGAGGGCTGAGGATTTACGACCCTTAGTTTGACCTTTGCAATTGACCGGAGCTACCATACAGCCTGTGAACTAATAATCAGACGAAATCCATCCGACAGCAAAATTTACGCGGGAAAACAATTCCAAAGAAAAATAAAGGACAAATGCAATAGGAAGACTTTTATTGGCAAGTGAAGCAGAAAAGAGGCGAGTACAAAATTTCTTAGAATTAATTTGGGACCATCTCCAACCTGAATCCTTTTCCTGTGTTGGTTGAGGTTGATTGTGAGTAAAATTGGATGATGGCAACAGTTGAGACTCCGATGCGCTCAGACACGTTCCCCACCATCCCACATTCTCTATTAAATAAACAATCCAGTTGCAAGTAAACTTCCAATCACATTCTTCCAGCTTTCTCACCTGAACTCTGACGAACTCAGTTGTCTGTAGTTCGTTTCGGTTTGGCTTTCTTCGAGGAAGTAAATGTTGAATTCACTGTGGCTGCACCCGGGTGGAGTTCCCGGGACATCCAAATATTTAAGACTGAGGGAGAATGGCCTCCCATTCGATGGAGCCAACACCGCCTGAAACCCAATCTTCCCTGGGGAATAGTTCTGCGTATTTCGGTGAGGAAACGACACGGACTGAACTGCTTCCCCCGTAATAATTTCACCCGAATGATGTCGACTGCTTGTTCCTTTGGTGGCAGAGAACCTGAGTTTGAAGGCGGGAGGAGGACCCGGAGTTAAAGAAGGCTTCACCGTCAACGTCAGCAGAATGAGGTCGCCAGCTGTCTTCCTCTCCTCCCGCCAGTCTCTCTGCAAACTACCACAACACATTATTTCTTCCTCAGCATTCTGCCGTACACTCCAATTTTTGCCTCACCCATTCCACACGTGTCGATCTACTTTTGACCCCGAACCCCACATGCTGAGGTGAGCCTCCTTCCCTAAGTTGTTTTTCTCCATTACGAAACTTATTGGAGATCTTTTTTCATATCCCTCGGCGCGGAAGACCCAAATTTTTCGTTTGATGTCCGAAGTCGTTCCCCCAACAAACTCGATGACTCCCGAGTAGCCACTCACTAATTCCACAACCACGCGGGTCTTGTGCATCTTTAAAATTTGAAAGAAACCCAAAATAAAACATTAAGCAAATTAAACGTGAGAAGCAGCTAAAGAGAACGCCTTTGTAGAATGAATGGGTGGGAAATGTTTCAGGGGTGTTTCTCTCACCTGTGACACTTGGTGCTGAATTACATGGATGGTTGCCGTCTGATCCGCAAGTGCAGAAAGGATATTCGTCTCACTCATCATCAACTTCTGGAAGAACAAATCCGACAATATCTTTTGAGACTTTTCCCCGTTAGACTGAATTGTCTGCATGTTGTTGTCGATCTCCGAAAACCTCCGTTCCAATTTGTCGATTTTACTACCAATTTTAGAAAGGACCTTCGTCTCAATTGTGTCCAGCTTCCGGTTGGACGAATTAGAATTACGGGTGAAGAATTTTTCCATCTGCGGTTAAGAGTGGATCCAACAATTAAAACCGGTCGCTAATATGTGTTTATTTTCGCATTATTCAATCAATTTCTTACATCAAATTTGAGGGTTTTTCTCGTGTCATGATGGTGATCCTTGATGAACTGTTTCAGAGTTTCCTGAGAATTGGTAACAGGATTCTTAAGTAGGTAAATAATATAAAAAATAAATTAAATAAATAAATTAAAAATCAAATGATTGATGAAACTATTCCAGTGAATTAAATTTAAAGGAGGAACTTACATTTCCTGAAGGTTGTCCCATGCCCACTGCCAAAAGGAGGACGAAGAGGAATTTTAAGATGCTACCCATTCTCGTCAAGTTTACAAACCAAACTGAACTTGGCGTCTCTCTCATAGAAGCAATCTAAAGAAACGCTGCTGCAGAACCGGATGCTACGCAATCTAACTTAATTCTCATTTAATTTTAATTAGTCCTTTTATCAGCAATAATACTTATTGAGAAGGGTTGGATCAACACATCAGAAAGATATTTTGAAGCAGCTGCAAGAAGTCCTTAATAATTTTATCCTCGTATATCTTGTCCACAACACCTCATTAAGCTTTATGAAACTGTTTTGTAGAATCTTATTGGGTGGAATTAGGAATCGCTATTAACTTCAGGAATGGAATAAAATTGAGGTACAATTTTTATGGTTTCCCTTAATGATGATTACAAATCCCATCAAGTGGAATGGAAAATTAGCATGATTGCTAACTAGTCTGCAGTTTTAATATTATTTATCACGGATAGCCTCATTTATTAGCCTATTAATCCTATTGCCAATGACTTATTGTGTAAGACAAAGCTGTACAAGTACAGATCGATTGGGAAATATTAAGGAGAATGCTGGAAAGGAGTGACAACACTTGATCACTTTAACTGGGGAAATGTGGGAAATCACAATTGCAACATTGGCTTAAGTAACGATTGAACTCATAGTGGAATTAGCAAATCTTCATTTGGGATTATTCCTCGGACGAACGAAAATTCTTTCTCTCTCTTTCACCGAATCGTTCTTTTCTGTTTTAATGTAAGCGAGATTGTAGCATCGTGCAATGATGTGCAATAGAGAATGACATGATCGTCACATGAGTTAATTAGGAATTTATTTTCGTTGCCGAGTGCAGGAACAGTTATTTTATTTATTTTAAAGTTATTAAAGGGTGCACGTAAGTACAGGCAGCGCCACCCGTGTGCCAAATCCGAGTTGCAGAGTAACAGATGGGGAAAAATTTTGATCGCAATGTTCTGTCCTCATTGATAAAAGAATTTCCTCAGTACAAGTCCTCCGACAATAATTGATGCATAAGCTGTACTGACAGATTTCGAAAATTTTTGTAAACAACCGAGAACATCGACGTTTTTGAATTGTCAGGGCAAGGAGAGACTACCAATGAGTACCTAGGTCGCGGGATTTATGACTTTTGCGTCAAAATTGCGTAAGTTAATTTCCGAATGCCAGAAAATGAGGCAAATACTTTGTAGGGACGTCAGGAATGTCAGAAGCAAGATAAGGCAAGTGAGAACACGAATGAAGAGACTCAACCTCAAATCCCATAAGGTTGTGTGTTGAGTTGGGGAGCCTAGCCTTATGCCTAGGATTTCCCATAAGCAACAGTGTGGAGCAGGGGAGCCTAGCCTTATGGCTTAGGATCTTCCCATAAGGCTCGAATGTAAAATAAGGCTAGGTATAATTCAATATTAATTGTAAAGTCAATTATTGTACTTAATTGCAGATCAATTTAGCTGAATTTAGGCTAGCAAGTTTAAAGAAATATTTGTGAATTTTTATAGTGTTTTTTTATAGAATTATTTGTGGATTTGTGGAATTGTCAATGATTTGATTAGGTTTATTTTGTTCTGTATTGTGGTGTGTCAACGTTGTTTGTGAGGCTGGTAAGGCTAGGTAACCTAGCCTTACACAATAAATGTATGCGTTAGATACGTGTGAAAGAATGGAGGGAACTGGCGAACGTTTATATGTATTTGTCGGTTACTCCTTTTGTATTGTTTAGCACGTGATGCGCACTTTTTGTTAGTGTAAAAGGATAGGCCGAACGGTCTTAGTTTTTTTTATATATAATTATTCGAACTTGGAATTTGAGTGTGACAAGTCGTGTGGTTTGCCGGAGTGTTTTGAACCGTTTTCTTTAGTTATTAATAAACGGAGTTTTGAAACTTTCAAATCGGAATTTGTACATTCATTGATTATCATAGACAACCTGTGCAGTATTAGATAACTGTTCAGGTCTGAGTTAGGTCAGGGATCTGTGATTTCGAGTCACTAGCCCTGATCGGAAGATTTCCTCCTAACATATATATAGTAGCTAGTTAGTTTCTTGGGTATTCAACCACTTTAGAGCTAGGAACTTAGGATTTACGACCTTGAGTTTACGCCCTGAAGAATTTGGAGGCTGAGGATTTACGACCCTGCAGCTTGACCCTTGCGATTGACCTGAGCTGCTATATACTTTTTACGTAAATGCATTGAACATGATGGAGCATAGAAAAATCAAAGGTCAATTTTTGAAAATTGTGGCAGATTTACACTCCAATGGGTTAAACTTTTCTGCCGCTGGGTGAGTCTCCGTCGGAAAAGGGGGCCTGTTTAGCGCCCCGTTAAGTGATTAACAAATATATATTGTATGTACTCGATTAGTGGACAATAATTAATTCTTCATAGTTGATTTATAAAATTGCCTTTGACATATTGGATTTCAAAGCAAGCAGATAAAGCATCATTTGTTAAGTATGAAGCAATCAGTTCCTCTTGTGTGGGTGGTTTGTGGTTTTTCGCTTCCTGTAGCTAAATATTGGAATTAACTGCAACCAATCCGCAGCTGTAAATTTACTGAGGGATTACAATTCAAGACACAATGGAAAATCAAGCTAAAATTCAATCCATCTACGTGCACACATTCCATGTGATGAATGAATGACCAGGCACCCTTTAGATGGGTTTCTGGGCCCCCGTACTAGTTGGCTTAAAAGCTCATACCTGGTAAATTAGGTCATATACTATAATTTAATTGTATGCAACACTAAGCCCTGCAGGGTATCCTTCGACCCAGAAAAGATTCAAAGTTTCGAAAAGCCTACAAACTCATAAGTCGTGTGTCTGGTCCTTTTAGTGTGACACAGGAAAAATACACATATATAATTGGGCTCGATAATTACTACTGAATTAGGCGCATTAATCAATTAAGTCTTATTAAATCGATGATCCGAAATTTTAGACTGGCTTCAGTCTCTCAGATAGTCACGTAAGTTGACGTGCAAACAGAGGAGAGCCTGCCAACAGAAATTGTGTTGCTCTAACTGGGAAATGAAAACGTCTGCTGCGATAAGCAACATCACCTGGATGAGGAATGGAACTGTTTATCGCATCAGAATTTAAGTCTCGCCATTCCCCTCGTCCTTCGTGACGTCCATTGAAGCTACTCATGATGACAGTTGACTAGTTAATTGGCAAGTTAATTAATTGGAGTTGTAATTAATTAGGTAACGAGATGGGTGAGTTTGTGAAGATGAAGTGAAGAAGGATTAAGTAAACACGTCTCTTTTGTTTTAACATGATGACGACGTCATTTATCAGTCCAATTGTTATACTGTCGAGATCTTCAGACTCTGCCTCACCTCAACACATTCAACCAATTAATTAAATTATCTTAAACGTGTGTGTTTCTGTGTATTGAAGAAAACACTTTATCAATAGGCCGTTTATTCGTTCATTCTTAAATCTCTACACTATCTCACTTAAATTGTAGACTCCAAATTAATTATTCATGGCTGGGGTCCTTTAGTAGTTAACGAATTAACTACGGTGCAACTCAATTAATTAGCCATATAAAATAAAAATTTAAAAGCATACAAAAAAGGTAGAAATAAAAGATTTTAAACATCTACGTGGAAACACACATTTCATCTCACGAGTTCACAGAACTGTAACTAACTACAATATAAGCAAGCATAAACTAATTAAATTTGTCTGATTAATTTACTAATCTTGATTAAAGTCCCACGTGTAACAGAAAGAAATGCGAAAGAAAAAACCAGTTTATGATATTCTCCACAGCTTATTTGAAAATTAATTAATCAACACTTGAATTAGATTTCCTCGAAATTTTCAAGCTCTCAACTGCTTCTGCAAAGTTAATTAGCATTCCATTTTAATTAGTCGGTTTATCAGCAATATTTTGCGAGAACGGATTGACAAATATACCACAAAGATATTTCGTAGCAGCTACAAAAAGTCCGGAATAATTTGATCCTCGTATTTCTTATCCACAACACCTCATTAGGCTTTATGAAACTGTCTTCTTGAATTTAATTGGGTGGAATTAGGAATCGCTATTTACTTCAGGAATGGAATAAAATTGGGGTCAAATTTTAATGGTTTCCCCTAATGATGACCACAAATCACATCAAGTGTGAGACTGGAAAATTAGCATGATTGCTTACTAGTCTGCAGTGTTAATATTATGTATCACGGTTAGCCTCATTTATTAGCCCAGTAATCCTATTGTCAATGACTTGTGTAAGACAAAGCTGCACAAGTACAGATCGATTGGGAAATATTAATGAGAATGCTGGAAAGGAGTGATAACAATTCATCACATAAACAGGGGATATGTGGGAAATCACAATTACAACATTGGCCAAAGTAGCGAGTCAACTCATAGTGGAATTAGAAAATATTCATTCGGGATTATTCCTCGGACGAACGTAAATTCTTTCTCTCTTTTTCACCGAATCGCTCTTTTCTGTTTTTGTGTAAGCGTGATTGTAGCATCGTGCAATTATGTGCAATAGAGAACGACATGACCATCATATGAGTTAATTAGGAATTTATCTTCGTTGCCGAGTGCGGGAACAACTATTTCATTTATTGTAGAGTTATTCAAGTGGTTAACAAATATACATTGTATGTACTCGATTTGTGGACAATAAATGATTCTTCATAGTTGATTTAGAAAATTGCCTTTGACATATTGGATTTCACAGCAAGCAGATAAAACATCATTTGTTAAGTACGAAGCAATCGGTTCCTCTTGTGTTGGTGGTTTGTGGTTTTTCGCTTCCTGTAGCTAAATATTGGGATTAACTGCAACTCATCTGAAGCTGTAAGTTTACTAACTGATTACAATTTGTCGTGTGTCTGGTCCTTCTAGTGTGACACAGGAAAAGATAGGACACAAATCAATTCATTTTATATACTTATATATATCATTGGGCTCGTTAATTACTACTCAATTAGGAGGTATCATTCAAATAAGTCTTATCAAATCCAGGATCCGAAATTTTAGACTGTATTGAACAGTTTATCGCATCAGAATTTAAGTCTCGCCATTCCCCTCGTCCTTCGTGACGTCCATTGAAGCTATTCATGATGACAGTTGACTAGTTAATTGGCAAGTTAATTAATTGGAGTCGTAATTAATTAGCTAATGAGATGGGTGAGTTTGTGAAGATGAAGTGAAGAAGGATTAAGTAAACACGTCTCTTTTGTTTTAACATGATGACGACGTCATTTATCGATCCAATTGTTATACTGTCGAGATCTTCAGACTCTGCCTCACGTCAACACATTCAAACAATTATTTAAATTCTCTTAAACGTGTGTGTCTCTGTGTATTGAACAAAACACTTTATCAATCGGTCGTTTATTCGTTCATCCTTAAATATCCTCACTCTCTCACTTAATTAATTATTCTTGCCTGGGGGATTTCAGAAATTAACATTAATTAACCATATACAACAAAAATTTAAAAGCATAGACAAAAGGTAAAATTAAAAAATTTAACCATCCACGTTTCCTCTCAGGAGTTAACAGAACTGTGACTAACTAAAAAATAAGCAAGCGTGAACTAAATATATTTGTCTGATTAATTAGTAATCTTGATTAAAGTCCCAAGTGTACAGAAAGAAATGCGAAGGAGAAAACAAATTTATTTATCGTTCCAATTAATATACTCTCAAGATCCTCAAGACTCTGCCTCACCTATACACATTCAACCAATTAATTCAATTATCTTAAACGTTTGTTTCTGTGTATTGAACAAAACACTTTATAAATTAATCGTTCACTCGTTCATACTTAAATCTCTAAACTCTCTAACTTTGCATGTAGACTTAAATTCTTGGCTGGGGGCCCTTCAGTAGTTAAAGAATTAACTATAGTGCAACTCAAATAATTCACCATGCACAATTTAAATTTAAAAGCATAGACAAAAGTAAAAATAAAAAATTTAACCTTCCAAGTGCAAAAACACATTTAATTTCAGAAGTTAACAGAACTGTGACTAAAATATAAGCAGGCATTAACTAAATAAATTCGTCTGATTAATTAGATAATCTTGATTAAAGTCCCACGTGTAACAGAAAGAAATGCGAAGGAAGAAACCAGTTTATGATATTCTCCACAGCTTATTCGGAAATTAGTTAACCAACACTTGAATTAGATTTCCTCGAAACTTTTAAGATTTCAATTGCTTCTGCAAAGTTATTTATCATTCAGAGTTGCTCTACACTATACAGTCTCGCATGACTCATGCTTATCAATTGCTAATTATTAATTAACAGGTAATTAATTATTTCGCCCGATGAAGCTTTTCTAAGCAAAAGTGGAGTCAGTCAAATCGTAGATTATTAGACAGTGATGTCCTTAATTAATTATTCATATATTTTTATTAATTTGTGGGCGTCGAAGTGGGAAGGTCGCTTTCATTAAACCTGTGTGACAATTAATTTAAACGTAAACTTAATTAAATCTATTTTGTAATTTAATCTGTTAATAAATTAATTTTTGGCGTAGTAACCTTCATAGTCTCCCATTGCCTTGACAGGAAGGAACACGGAAAGGAAGAAAATTCATGCCTAAAACTCCAAATTACTCAATGCTAAATTAATTTTTTTGAAATTCGTCAAAACCACTTCTTAATAAATTCGTGTTGAGGAAATTCTATTCCTTTATCAATAAGGACAGAACGTTGCCTCTAAGGTGTTTCCATGTCCATTTACTATTTACGTGTGATCCGATTTGGCACGCGGGTGGCACTGCCTGTACTTGAGGGTATACTTAAGCTGAAATGTGATTGGTCATTTGTCTATGCTGCTATCTGCTAAGGACCTAATTGGGTCTGTGAATTTCAGAACAGATCTCTTTATTTATTATTCGTTCATCCTGATTTATTTATAATCTCTCACTTAACACTTAAGACTCACAATTAATAAATATTGTGTCGGGGATCTAAAAGTGATTAACGAATATCTAAAATGCAACTGAAATTACAACCTTAATTAACAAATTATAATTAACAGCTTACACAAAATGAAAAACTCGAACCATCCACGTACACACAATTTATCTGAGGAGTATGTTTAAGTGTGACTTAAGTAAAATCTCAAAGATTAATTAATTCACAAACCAGTGATTAGTTAAGTAATCTTAATTTATTAATTTATTAATTTATTTTATTTAGTAATTATACTATTTGCAGTTGCTCTAACACTAAACAAGCTTCTAAGCTTCTTAATTGCTGAATAGCACATTGTTAATTATTTCGCTAAATATTTGTAGCCTCCCTTCGCTAAGGCTGAGTCAGTGGAAATTGGAGACAATCACAGTGAATTACTTAATTATTTATTTGGAATATTTCATTTAATCCGTGAGTGTCCAAGTGCCTAGGTCACTTTCATTAAAACCCTAATTAATATTATTTCGTGGTCGGCTTCGTTGACGACCGGTTCGCTACACTGCAGAGAGCATCAGTCCGTGTCTTCCTTCGGAGGGAAGATTTGTCGACTGTTGACGTCGAGGTTTTTGTATCGGTTGTTAATCTCATAGCCACAAATGACAGAAACACAAACACAAGTTCAAGCTAACGTCACCTACGTTTAAAGTTTAAGTTGACGTGATGATGATGTCATTCTGAGAACGAAATGACTTACTCTCAAGATCTCCAGATTTTGAGAGATATTCACCCTTTCCGAGTTCTTCAGGAAACTCAAACTTCAAAACTCAACTGGCTGTGGCTCTCTCACTTGACTTAGTAGACTCACAATTAATTAATCTTATGTCGTAAACTTTCACTAATTAGCGAACTAACTGCAATGCAACTAAACTGACGCATTCATTACCAATAAAGTTAAAAGCTTAAACAAATTGCGAAAATGCAAAGCATCCACGTGCACATAGTTTGGATTTACGCAGTTCTTATAAGGAGTTTAACTAAATGAGACTGTCATAAAATATCAAACATCAATTAATAATCAATTATCATTAAATTTGGTTAATCCCATAATCCTACAATTTGTTATTTAAATGCTCAAGTGTAAGACAAAAATGCTAAGGAAGGCAAAAAGTACTTTATGAAATGTTCCACAGCCTATTCGCTATCTAATTAATTAATATTCTCACAAGATTTCCTGGAAACTCTCAAAGTTTCAACACTTTTTCATGTTGGTGCTACAAAGCTAATTATTATTCGTAGTTATTATTAAAACCGGGAATTCCCGAATCTACCTTTCTTCGCTTTTTATGTTCATGTTTTCTACTTGGGCCGCCGTTTGTCTTCGGGGGAAGGCGTTCGGGGTCGACCACGTGGAACTGCACGACCTACCTGCGGGGGTCTGCGCCTTCGCCTTCTGCGGCGGCTCCATCAGCTGCAGCCCCGACTTCGGTCGCACACTTCTGGAGGGGCTGATTCTGCACAGAAACCGACAACTGCCACAGAAGATCATAAGTCACTGGAGGATATGAGTGGAAGTGGACTACTCGGGGGCAAGTCTGAAAGTCATGCGGATACGGCGGAGGAACGAATCTCTGCGCAGGAGGGCTGCACTCCGCCGTACATGCCGTCTTGGCTCCCGGTAGGAGGAGGAGCCACGGAGGTCAAGAACGATTGACCAACCTGCTCATGGATGTTACCTAAGCTCCTCCTTACACACCCGTTAATTTTCCTCCAAAGGCCCCTGCAGCTTCCTGCTGTGTAAGATACCCGCGGGTAGGATTCATAACTCCGCGCTCCCTCCTTTCAGCACACGTGACTCCAGCCGCCGCGCTCCGCAGTTTGCCTCCTTCGCTGCGACAAGCGATGCTCCTCCCAAATGAATGCCAATGGAATGCGATTGAAAGTCAATCTGATTTATTCAGGAATTGAGGAAACATGCGAAGTGAAAGCGAGTGACTCAATTCACTTCTAGTCGAAAGCCCCTCCCGACAGGCCCCCAGCCAGTGTCCTCAAAACGGACGATGGCGACGGTGAAGTTTCCAAGTGGCTCAAAAGTGTTGCCGACTCTTCCGCACGGCCTGAAAAATAAACACAACCCAAATGAAAACCAAATCAGAGGAAAAAAGTCGGAAGTGTCGCTCCGTTGTGCTCACGGGAAGGCAGACGGAGGGAGGAGTTTGTAGGGTTCCCCAGTGGGACTCTCCTCAAGGAAATAAATGTGGAACAAATTGTTTCTGCAGTCTGGTGGAGTGCCCGGGAGTTCGAGGAACTTCAGAGTGAGTCCAAAGGAGTCTCCCCGCGGAGGAGCCACCACCGCCACGAATCGGATGTTTGAAGATAGGTCCGCGTGTTGTTGGGGGGAAACGAGACAACCTGCTGCCCTCCCTCGCGCACAACTTCACTCGAATAAGGCCAGCTTCTGTCAGTGTGGGTGGTGTTGAATTTGAGTTTGAAACTGGGCGTTCCTCCCGGGGGAATCAACAGGGTCACCAGAATCACGTGGCCATCAATGCTCGCGTACCTCCACTTAAACTGATTTCTGTTGGTTAAACCAAGTGAGTCTCTCCATTCAATCCCACAACCCAAATTCACCCTCCCCCTTTCCACACGTGTTGATATCCTTCTGATTTTTCTGAGCCCCAGACGGAGAGACAGGCGTTCTCCCCCAACCCGTTCTCCACCAAAAAGAAACCCATCGAACGACGAGAATCGCCTCCTTCCGATCGGAGGACCCAAATTTTCCTCCGCAGATGCAAATTGGCACCCCCAGTGAACTCGATTGTCCCTTCCTCCGCGGTGAACTCCTCCACCTGCACAGCAACCAACGAGACTATCCAGACAAAATGTAGTTTCTGCGTGAGAATGTAAAACCGTTGTGTAAATTTGGATTTATATTGTGCCTGGCAAAGCGTTTTTGAGTGAGTTATATTAGTTTCAACAGCAATGAAACCTTCGACTTTCAATGCAGCTGCCCCCAGCAGCAGAAACACAGCTTTAAATCAATAGATAATCAATAAACTTATAAAGCTTTTTTAAATGTTTACTTCGGCGTCTAAAACCAAGACCAAAAATACTTCATTGTAATATACTCCTTAAGCAAATACTTCCTAACGTTCGTACATGCTAGCCGTTGGGATTTTATTAGGGAACTAATTTTCTGGTGTTAAAATGGTCTCTGGTTTTGGTACTAATCCGTATTGAAAATTGTAAAAAATATTTTAACGCTGTCGATTGCCCTACGATGGAGTATAAGTTGACACAAAATTAAAATCGAAAGCTTTAACAGACATTTTTCTATGTTAAATTTATTGTAATTTGAGGAATATAGAAAACTGGGATAATGTTTGATCCTGCATACTTTTTACTTTATCATACATTTGGCACGGCAGGAACATTCCCAAGTAACACAAACCCGATGGTTAAATACTTAACCAGTACAGATTTTGTCGTAATGGCATCATTTCTTTTTGCCCCTTTTGCCATTAATATGCCATTAAGTTCAACAGCTGCCGGAGCTGTACATGTATGGCAATGGACAGCACTGTATCGGAAACATGTCCTGATACCTATATCGGCCCGTTGCTTTACAATGATGCGGTTC
>JAQGAC010001810.1:0-12373 GCA_034696585.1 Isotomurus maculatus
AGACTTGATTCTTTCTTGAGACGCTCCTCAAGACGTTTTTGCACTTTCTTCTGCTGGAGTAATTGGTGGGGAGATTTAGTGGAGACAGGGAAAGTGCTAAAAACCGGCCAGAGATGAAATACGAGGAGACATGAAATATGAGGAAACTACTGAGGAATTCTCGTGGCCAATTAGGCGATAACTCATCTCTCGAATTATCTCGCAGCTTCTGATGCTTAAGCCTGCGGCAATTGTGATGCTTAAGTGTTAAGGCAGGAGATTAAGTGTGGCTGGTTGTTTCAGGTGAACCGGCCGTTGACGATGAAGAAGGAGGGAATCCAGACGAGGAACAGGAAGCTGAGTTCGAAAGGGAAGAAGAAGAAAGGGTGCCTCTCGATTCCCGACGTCATCAAACCGCTGGACAAAACTGCCTTCTCCTCCTTCAACCCTGCTGCCTCCTCCATGTCCCCATACATGTACGTTACCCCCCATACCCCCCTTTTACCCCCCCATACCCCCACATACTTAATTGATTATTGCTGTGCAGGTACCACAACGGAGGAATGCACCATCACCACGGAGGAGGAATGGGAGGAGGCTTCGTTCCCTCAGGACCGCACATGGGAATGGGCGGAATGGGAATGGGTTCCTTGGGGCTCTCGGGTCACGGAGGACTCGCCCTCAGTTCCGCAGGTTCCCTCGGCATCCCCACCCAACACATGACTGTAAGTCAACCTCACTAACTGTGCAAGGCCTTTACTTAACTCTTCATACTTCTTTGCAGGCCGGATGGAGGACAGAATACACGTGAACCTCCCAACTACCAAAGGACACTCAAAGATGATCTCCAGGTAATTCCTCCCACGAAGTTACCGGACACCCCACTCCCCATTTCCTCCCCCCATCGGTCGGTGGTTCCTCATCATCCCTCGTTGAAAAGACTGCGACGTAATCGCAAAAACTGGAGGAGCTCCTCGTCGTCCCTCACTCATCACAACCTTCACTACTTAAGTATACAGATAAGCACGAGATAAGCGTACGAAGATGGTCATCACTCACGTAGAACAAGTCATGAGTCTTTCCAGGTAAACGTAACCACTTAACCTCGTGGAATTAGGATGAAGAATACTATTTAAAAATGCAAAGAGAAAAGTTACTATTGAGTAGTCTGCCACGATTCCTACTGTGTCGCATTTTACCCCTGCGGAGATTTAATTGTAATTAGTGAATTACTTGATTAGTTAACGTCTTAATTACACACACACCTACCTACCTCGTTCGTATCTCCATATGCGCCCATTTACAATTTACTATTGTCTGTTTCAGTCCAATTTCGTTGTTATCATAAATCCCTGTGAGTTTTAATTGCAATTTACATAACTAAAGTTTAAATGCAGGAGGTGAAGAAGGAGCCGTACTTAAATTGAGAGCAGAAGAAGTGATGATGAGTCATTATTCATTAATTACATTTCTCCGAACCTAATTAATATTAATTAAGAAGAGTAATTAAGGCTTAAAGGTAGTTTCTCCGACTGTTATTATCATTGCCTCCATTTACCAGAAATACTTTACAGTAGGCAGGCACACAACACTTACAACCTCTTTTGTACTTAATCATGAATAGACGAAGTGTACCACATTATACGTACGAACGGGGCAACATGAACCAAATGATATTAAGTATAATTACCCTACACATTAAGTCATAAACCTACCCCCACTCTCTCATATTTACTATTTAAACTTAAATTACCTCCCTTTAATAATTCCTCAATTAAACCGAGTTCCTCTCTCTCTCTGTTTAATTAAATGAATTAATTGTGTGTGTGTTCCTTCCTTTTAAGTCCTCCTCCCTCTCCGCAGTATATATCTTCTTTAATATTAAACTATTGTGATTAATTTGTCAATTAAGTTGCTACAGTCTCAGAAGAAACATTTATTATACGTAAAGGAACACACACACACACAAACACACACCCGTATGAAATAGTTAAGTTTTACAACAGAACACAGAGACACACACACATAAACACACAACCATAATAAATATGTAACCACACACACACACACATAAACTAACTAACGATACCATGTGAATGAAAAAATAGCTTTTAGGAGAACCCAACCTACTTTATGATATTACATGTGTGTGTGTGTGTGACTCTGTACACTGCTGCTACTCCTATTTACTTAAATGTGTATTAAAGATAGGAGAAGGCCGCTCGAATTAATTAATTAAGACTAGGAGAATAATATACGATCACCATTAAGTTCTACTCTCCTTGTGTATTTAAACTTTAAAGATAAATTATATAATACAAATTTTAAAGAAGAACAAGAATACAAAAAGAAATAATGAGAGTCTTTTTACGAAAAAATCTCTCGGCTGTGTCTCCTCCATTTATTTCTGAAGATGGCTCATAATAATCATTTAATCATAAGTTGGTGAATTTCATTCATAAAATTCATACAAATTGGGGATGATTGTTGGTGGACTTAAATAGGAGGTATTATTAATGAGGGTTTTAAGTTGTGTGGGATAATAAAGAATGAAAGAAGCTGTGTGTGTTTATTGCGGAGGAAATAGTGCACTTAAGAATTAATGGAAATTCAAAGTTTAATCCAGGAAATGAGGAGGAATTTACGCTCATTATTTCTACCGATAATCTTTCCACATCTAACAACAATGTGTGTGTGTATGTGTGTGTGTACTTCTCAGCAAAAAATAACATGTTTTCATTCTCTCTGCCCTGCTAGTTAACCTGAACAAGATTAACACTGTAGACAAGTTACAAACGAATAAGCTACCTCTCTAAAAGAGACTCTCGTTTCTTGTACCAACAACAATGTGATATGCGATACGTAAGGCGTACCTAAAGGAGAATATGTGCTTGCTTTTTCAAGAAGGCTGCTTCTTTTTTAGAACTTTAAAAAGTTAACTCATTTCAATTAGTTTTTACTGCAGAAGTGCAGAGGCTCAAGAATAAGACGAAGTTAGAATAGAAAAGCTGAAAGGCTAAAAGTAAAACTCTCTTTGAGGGAAATGGGGTGTGTAAATATCGTAGAAAACATTAAGATTGCTATTTTTTTTGCACACGGATTGACCCGGGAGAGATTTTTGGTTGGAGAAGAATCCACTCAGCATTACGAGAGAGAGAGAGAGAGACAAAGTATAAAAGTGGAAAGTAGGTGGACCGATAAATTAAAAGAAGTGAAGCTGTAGCTGTTGGAAATAATGAAACAGTACGGAGGATTAAGTTAACAAGTTTCTCTTGTCGGCGACTGTGAATGAAAAAAAGCAGAAAGCAACTAGTCTTCTTCTTCTTGACTTAATGAGGATTCAATTTCCGTTCAGCTCAGCGAAGCTTCCTTAAGCAAGCCAGCGGAAGTTGGTGCTGTATACGCGAGTTGTACGAGGGAATGTAATTTATTCGTAGGACGTTTGTAATCAGAATGAAGCACACAACCAACAGAGAACAGAAGCTAGCGAGGCAGCCACTTAAGCAGAGCGCAAAGAGGGGAAGGGTCAGTGTGTGGGATTTCGTTTAAATTGATTTGATCTCTGAACCGGAAGGGAAAGGCTTAAGTCCAGTCTCTCAGCTTATCTCGCAAGAACACCCGACTGGACTTTAACTCTCGAACTTTCTCCTAGTCCAAATCTCTTTCTCTGGCTGCCTTCCTGCCCAACCATCACTTGCATAAATCTTCCTAAGCGCCTTCTTCCCAGAATTCAATCTCCCCACGAGATGTAATTACACGTTACATTTATTCACAAGCTCAACTAGAAAAGCCTACACACACTTTTCTAAACAACCGTTTGACTCTTTGAGAGCAGAGAGCTTTTTTTACGGGCTTCTTCTTCTTCTTTCTCTGAAAGACACAATGGGCGAGATTGAGTGATGGAATTATAATAGAACGACGATGAGGAGGAGGATGAAATATTCCAAAAATGCATTTCATCGACGCTATCTCCTCCATCAGAAGGCAAAGATGATGTTGTCGATGATGAAGCTACAATGAAGAAGGAGGAATCTCTTCGTCAAAGTCCACGTCAAAAAGAAGGAGAGCAGCAGATGACGCAGTTTCACTCATCCACAAGAATTCCTCGTCTCTTCTTCTACTTCACTTTTATTTGCGTAGGTTTCTTGGGGCACTCTGACTCTCTCATCCCAATCAACCGATTAATAACCCTTTTATACTTTTATTCCCTTCACAAGAAGAAACTTTGGATTGATCGGAGGGACGTTAAATAAGAGTCGTGATTGTCCATTTGAAATTCCTGAGGTTTTTTGCCCCACTTTGGGAGAGAAAGACGAAGCACGAGCTACAATTACTCACGTTATTATGAAACAAATTGGATGGAGATGATCCTTCTCCTTCCATCCTAATTAACCCACCGCTTTTTGTCTCTCCCAGCAGGACTCTCTTCTTCATCATCTTCACTTCAATATTTCCAGGTGTGTTCCTCACCCAACACAAAAGCATTTCTGAGGAATTCTGCAATCAACTCTCAACGTCTCAGCCTTCAGTGTGTACGAAACTTTCGGAAACTTATCAATAAAGTTTTCCTCTTCAATTCTAATGTGTCCATCACTTTGAGAGGAGCGTATTTAGGAGAAGCAGATGAGGTGGAAGTGACTGCCGGGAATGTTTTTTGTCATCATTAGTTTCATCTTTCATTTGATTACCAACTCATCTTTGGAATCTTTCAAAATCATCGCTCCAGGGTTGGCACGAGCATCCGAAGCCAAGTGTTTTTTATCCCACAAACCATACGAGCCACACCACAAGCACAACAACCGAGTTGATTAAACGAGTGGCTTGTTAGGTGTGAAAATGCAGAGTGGCTGTTGTGGTCGTTGTGGTTTTGTGGATAAGTTTCCCTCAGAAAGAAGGTTGGAAATATCAGGAGACGATCTACCGAAGAAGAAAAAGAAGAGAGACTGACGGGTCGAGAGTCTCGATAGGAAATCGCGTTGGACTTCACTTGACTCGTATTGAATTAACGAGAGAATTCAGGTTGACATTGTTAATGGGTGAATAGCGTGATTCCTCTAATTCTAAGATTTCTATTTTTTATTTTTCCAAAGTATTTCCTCATTTCTGCGAATTTCATTTCCATATTTTGATATTTGGATATTTTTACGTAAACCTGTACGGGAAATTCCTCTTCCCCGTCTCCGTCTCTCGTCTCCGATTTAAACGTCAAGCTCAAAATGAATTGACATTGTTAAGGTCATAAATCAGTTAAGAAAGGACACGCAAACTTCCCATTACTTCGGAGGAAGGAAAGATGGATCTCCCGAGGAGAAAAATAAAAACCCAATCGCAACTTTCCCATTATTTCTCTCCGGATTAACCGAATAACCCGTAAAGACTTCACTCACAATCTTCACCGTGTGTGGCTACAACAGAATTCCACTGAAACAACCAACAACTTAAGCTCACAACCACTCAAAGCTCAGAGCTCAAAGGTTTCGAGTTTCGATACAATTACACTCCCTTAATGTCCAGACAAAAAATGTAAAAACTTTCTTTCTCTCGACTTAATAACTACCTTCTTCCTCCGTAGCAGGGCAAACCAAAGTACAGAGTATATACCTACACTCTCTCCACGTCTCTCTGCATTTATTAAAGTTGAATCATCATTTTTTAATGCGATTTAATCCGTCGTGCATTACTATGAATGAGCGCAACTTAAGTCTCATCGATTTGCAGAGGATGCTCACTCGTAAAGGAAGAACCCGATTATTAGCGAGACGAGTATTATTATTTGCATTACCATTTAGCTAATTATAGTTTATCGGTTCCCTAGAGTTCCTTGACTGCCTGACTGTAATGATGATTCCCATCCGAAGAAGAAGATGTGTGTCCCGTGGCGAAATAAAATACCAGTTTCTCAATTACCATCCTACCCCCAATTTCTCCCGTAACCACACAGACCAAATTACTAATTGGCTATTTGCCTCTCTCAACAGCCTCACGACTAACATACAATAAGGTCAATAATAATTATCATTTTAATAATAAAATCAACTCGTTTAAACGCAAACTGGACGGGCTTGTTAAGTTGTAAAAACTTTAAGTACAATCGACTGCAACCTACAACTCCATTCCTCCGTTCCTATTTGTTTGGCTCGTCATAAACGACGCTAAAAGGCTCACAGGCTCAAAACATAAACTGCAGCGATGGCCACAAATTATATAAAATTTTATTGTCCACACACAATTCATCTAACGCTGTCTTCAATTTATAAGCCTTAGAAATCACACGTGAATCTCCGTGTGAGTTTTTTTACCATCTCTCCTTTAATTTCCATTGATTCCTCTATACTCAATCATCTTTCAATTTCAACTGGAATGATGACCACCCCGACTCTCTCAGAGAGGAGACAACCCAAAAGTCAAAAGTCCCCAGATGAAAAAAAATGTCGCCCAGAAATATTAATTTTTAAGAAAAAACTGGTTCTTCCCTGTGGAAATGAACGTGGGATTCACGTTGCAATTGGATTAACTGCGAGTGAGCATTTGTTATTTCCTTCTCGGTGAGTTAATAAAGTTGGAGAGAGAAGAATGTTTTGTTCGTTGGAAGACAAATGTCGAATCGGAGTAATAATTATTATTGACCCATCCCTTTCTTCTTCTTGTTCTTGGCTTGTTGGTCTTGTGTGAGTTGTTCTCTCTGGAGGATTAGAGAAAGACAATGTTGTCTGGAGAGACGATGTCTGAGTTGGCAGTCGCCGTAATCAATCAGGAAGACCCTTAAGACTTAAATGTCACGGGATATTTACACACACACGCTGGAGGAAGTCAGAACAACTTGTTTTTTCAATGACCCTTCCTTCCTAACTGTCACATACACATCTCTCCACTCTTTTTGTCTCTCTCGTAAATTCACTCTCTCTCCTCATTGTCCTTTTCTTCTTCCTTCGTACCTTAAATGTTTAAGGCTATCATCTTAAGCTGCGAAGGACTAGATGCTCGTTCATGAGGCAGGTAAGTGTTCCTTTAATTAGACCAACACTTATTGGGTGGACATGAAAGATACAATTAGAGATTTGGGACCCAAGAATTTATTTATTCCTTCAAGAATTCCTACGGCAGAAATGGTGTCCCTCTGATTATCGCCTTGATGAGAGTCTCCCTGCTTATAAATACTCGAAGAAGAATCTCCCATGAATAATTCAGAGTGTTCATCAAGTTGGCAATAATGTTGGCGTGTGTGAAACCCGATTTCGGGGATTTCGTGTCCATCATCGACTTGTTTGCGGGAGCAAAAGGGCAAAGAATGAAGAATGCAAAGGTTGAGACAGATAATCGGGATAGTTATGTCGGAAATTAATTAAGGTGTCTTCTTATTCCACAAAACCTCTGTTGATCGTATCCTACGGAGGATTTGCCAGATTAATTGATAAGTGACATACACACCGACTCCGACTTCTCAAGAAGATAATAAAGTGAATTCTTAATGAGACACTCTTTCGTTCCTTCAGGCTTGTGTGCGATTATAGAAGTTTTATCACGAGAGAAAGTAACGTGCAATTAAAGTGTTTGAAGGGATGAATTAGCTAATGCAAAATTACGGTGATGATAACGAAAGAAAGAAAGGTTGTGAAAGAAAGGGGAATTCTCACTCGCATGACGGAGAGCAATTCAACTCGGAGGAATTGCAAGGGGAATTGTGGAGAGAGAAATAATAACACAAAAGGCAATTATATTTTTTCTACTTCATTGAGAGAAAACTGTGGCTGGTGAGGAGAAAGGTGGAATGCTTTGCAATAATAAAGAGATTGAGGACATTTAATGGAAATCTTAATTCGTGGTCCGTGCTCCCTTAAAAAGCATCGCATGGTCTCTGGGTGTTAATGAAACTTGGCCATGTGAGCCTCGTAAATCCTCCAGTAATTAATTCTTAATCTTCGCATCCACCTCCTTTTCTTCTTCTTCTTCAGATTCAACCGAGTTAACATGGAAAAAAGCCACTTACGTAATTCCCTTGGGTCATAAAAGTCCACAATAATTAAACGTCTAAGGTCAACCTTAATTAGTTAAATAAGATGGAGTGATGTTAATAATTAAGTTGATTAAGTAGAAAGCAGAAGGAGAGGGAAACAAGAGGGAATAAATAGCTGAAGGTTGGACTGGTATTTATTTGTGTGGAGGAAAGAGAGGCAGTGTAGAATGAATGTTGGTTATCAGATGATCATTAAATGGGGAATATGTTCCCTTCCTTCAACTAATAAAACAATTCCATTAAATTCCACCCAACCGGAGGAAGGAGGACAACACACATGAAATGTATCTGTTGGGTAAATGTGACTGGACCAAGTCAACCGGGACAAACAACTAAAACTGATAAGCATTAAGATAAACGTCCACCACCACGTCCACCACCAACAAACACAACTACAACATAAAGAATGGAATGGACGGGATTTTTCGAAAAAAAGAGTGAACAGAGTCCAAAAGGCACCCAATTTGTTAAGGTCCGTTGAGCTTTGGCAGCAGATTTCTCTCTTGCAGATCAATTTCAATTGTAGCTTTACACTTTTTGCCAAAATTACGAGGAAGTTTGTATGCAGAGTGAGGGAATGGGTGCTGTGGGTGAGAAGGTTTGTTCATTTGTAGTTTTATGTTTTGGGCTGGCTGGAGAGATGCTGGAGATGATAACAGGTGAGCATACACATTTATTTAGAGTCCGTTGGTAGGTAGTTTTGGGACACAACCGGAAGCAGAACAAATTCTGGGCTATAACTGCCGTCATCATGTCGGATATCCAGAGCAGAGCTTATCTCATCGTCCCTATCTCTTTGGTTGTGTCCAGAGGAGGAGGAATTCAGTGATGTGGTCCATTTAGCCCGTTATCTCTCGGCTTATCGAGTACGCAACCACAAATTAAGCACCGCAATGGGTAAACACAAAGTTTATTAGAATTGGAGTGAGGGCAGGTATACGTAAATGGGTAAGGGCCCAGTGGGGCGGATAAATTAAGGGAATTATGCTAATCACCGGGAGGCGGATGCTCCTGGAGGAAATGCCATACGGGTTCTTAGTTTTTAGAGAGTTTTACAATTAAACGCGAGTATCGTGGTAGTCGGTAATTAGCTCGTTCACACGGCTAACTGGGGTAAAGTGGAGATCCTTCGATCTAAAAGCTTTTCCATGTTTTTACGCTACCTCAGACGCAGTCCAATAAACTACACACAACTAAACAAGACCAAAACTTATTTTTTCCCATTCCCAATAATTCTGGGAAACTTTATTGTGAGGTTTACTACACCATTTAAAGAAACACCTCTGCAGTGATTCCAAAGCCAATTAATTCACGTGATGATACACAGACAGAGGAATTATTGCTTAAACTCTAAGGTCCCGTTCTTCGAGTCTAAACGAAGTTAAAGTAAATTCACCCATTACTCTCGCTCACCCATGAATGTCGTAGTTAGACTTGACACTAATTGTCTTTATGGACACAACCCAAACTAACTCTTCTCTTTTATTGCCAATTAACCTCCAATTTTTGCAAACTTCTGCTCACTTTCCCATCCTTCCCGAGTAAAAATTGTAAAAATAAACTCACACTCGCCTCACCAACATTGTTAACCTGGCATTGTTGTAAATGTAAATATCCAACGTTCATTCTGTCTCTGTAAATTGTTCCTTGTTTCTCTGAGAAATGCTCAACGAGAGGAAATATTCATCACGTTTAAAAGCCTCCCTTGACTTGTCTCTCCCATTTATCTCGTGTTCTTCTGGGTGGTTTATCGCTAATAAATGTTCGACTCATTCGCTAATTACTCACCCAGTTTAAACTCACATTAATATTCCCATTTGCAAATTCCTCGACTATTTCAACAGATGACAACTCAGATAGGCCATTTCTTTATTGAAGTCAACACAATAGTACGCTGCACCAATCAATCGAGGATTTCCTTTGAGTAAAACTGTAAAGTGCTCGCGTTGTTGGTTTTGTTCTTTCATTAAAGTCTCACATCGGAGGGAGTCTGCAAGGAGCTACACAATGTGAGATTGTATGAAGAAGAAGTAAGAACAACGGGCCATTGATTCGTGTGATTGTGTGATTGGTGGTGGGAGTAATTTATGAACAGGAGCACAATGGGGAGAGGGCAAAGTTCACCAATAAAATGATATCAACGAGTCATCTCCTCCGGTGGAATGGTCAATAAAAAACAGATTAGTTCGGAGAATAAGACGAGTGAGGACCCCCTCCAGTCGTCCACCACAAAGTGACGACCAAAAGTCGACTCCCACAAAAGTCCCACAGATTTCTTCGCCAAGGAATAAAAGTGGCGGTCGAACAAATCGCTCACTTCCTCCGCCTATTCTTATCATTATGCTCGTTAAGCTAATAATTAAACAATTAAATTGCACTTCCTCTCCAACAATTAAAATGGAGGTGATAGGAAGAAGCAGGACTTGTGCAGAAAGAGAAGTAGTGCAAACAAAGGCGCATTGTTAAGTGCCAGAGATGGTATCGGTGGATTTGTCGTAAGAACATGTGTAAGAGGCAGACAGGGAGACTGGGGAGGTGAGAAAAAGCCAAGAAAAGGTTAATTAGTATGCGAAGAGCAACCAGGGATGCGTCTCACCTTCCCCACGTGCTTAATATTCACTCGTTTCCATAATAAAATGGTAATAATTGCGTGTAAACTTATCTTCTCTCCGTTTATTACCCGCACGCACCTTCACACAACCAGAGATGCTCAGGCACGAATCTTCGTCCCAGAAACAGAAACAAGGTGTTAAGCAGTTAAACGATTTTAGAGCCAATCCTTATCTCTCTCTCTCAGCATTTAAGTGGCTTGTATTTGTAAGAGAGCAAACAAATACCAAAAATAATTAGTACGGAGGTAAGCGCAAATTGTTTATTGTTTTGAGGAGTTGCCGAGTCACGAGGGTAAATGAGAAAAATGGTTTAAATGGTTTGCAAGTCACCGAAGGGTTCGTCGATGCGATTCCCCCAGTGGGAACCCCAGTGGGAACCCCCTAGGAACATCGGTGATCGATTTTATCCATCCATTCATTCCCAGTTTAATTGCATTTCTCACCTTACCCCAACAGCCTCACTCTTAATCCACCTTCAGCCTTTATTGTCAATTAAGTCCCGTTTAAACGATTTAATTTGGCAGTCATGTAGACTGTGAAGACTATTTAAGTAATTAAGAAACATTTGGGAAGAATGTGAGGAGAGGGTTGGGCCAAAGACAATGCAACTCTCGTTGGTCTTCGATGAATGACTGGACTCAATTGTCTCTCGAGATTAATTGTTGAACTGCACGCTCAGCATTCCGATATGTCAGCCCGATTACGCATTCATTTCATTCATGTCCATCAGCCTACCTCCCTACTACCTTCCTCCTTTCCTAAATCAGCACCACAGTCAAAAGTCAATCGTATTGTGGCACGTTTAGTGACAAAGCACAGCCACATGGAGTTTCCAATTGAATTGACCCGACCAGGTCACCTCAGCTGAATTCCCTGGGGACAGCCATAAGACTCTCAGGCAGTCTAGAGACGAGAGAGAGAGACTGTTGACTGTGTGAATGATGAATGACAGGAGAGTAGTAATTAATGAGGGTGCGTATTGAGAAAGGCTGCTCAATCAAACAGGCTCAATCATCAATGGCTCATCAAGTCTCGTAATCTCATTTCGCTTTGCATAGTAATCACCCTCATTATGCCACAGCCACTCACATCCATCATCCCTCAATAACCAATTTATTAATAATTACTTTCCAGCCAGCCAGCTCCAACCAAGGCCCCTGTAATCACATTCCTAGAGAGACAAATCACTTTGACCACAGTAACCACCAAACGAAGAAGAAGAATGGAGCCCAACCCTTAAGGACAGGACCAGGAATCAATCTAAGACGAGAACAAGAAGAAGGAGAGCTGTTCTGAAGTTCTGATGACAACTCGTTTCTCCCAGGTTGACATTTCATTGACAGTTTGTCCAGGAGGAGAGACGAGTCCTCATTAAGCGAGAGACGAGGTAGACAAACCATTTCTCACGCACTCCCAACAACCCTCGTTCTTCGTTCGTAATATTCTTCCTCAGGTAAAACCGGTGGCCTTACAAACTCACAAACACTGACACTGCTCATTTGTCTTTGGAAGAAGTGAGTGGTGACCACACCCTCCTAACGAGCCATTTCATCATCTCCCACATCAACACACACAGCATACCTACAACCTACCTACCTACAGCTTATTATGAATTGTCTACAGAGAGATGAGGTCAAAGGTTGTTTTAGAGAAGCTTCTGCTTCGATTTTAGCAGAAGGGTGAGAAGAGCTTTAATTCCAATGGAATTGGTTTATGATCTGTGTGGTTCAATTACCTGTGAAAATAAAGGTGAAGATGCTAAAACAAC
>JAQGAC010001811.1:0-12370 GCA_034696585.1 Isotomurus maculatus
CCTTAAACACACAGGTGTCATGTAAGTGAGAGTAAAAGGTACATGGAAAATCCGGCTTATTATTGAAACAAATGCAGATTATGCTAAGAGTTAATCTCGACGTTGTCATGTCATGATGCTGTAGCACACGGCAAACAGAAAGAAAGACAGTAGAGTAAAATGAATTCCAGTTTAATTGGAGTCTCATTAAATATTAAAGTAAAGATTTAGTGTTCATTATTTGACGTAGAAATGTGTTCATTCCCAAACGCATGTATTTTTATTGCTGAAGGCACAACATCCCAGTTAAGACTCTAATGGACTCAAAAAGGAGAAACAAATTATCCAGAGCAGAGAAAGAAGGTACATCAATTGTTTGCTCATTTGATTGAACCAGATTTGGAGAAGGGTGTAGCATAACATGTTGCAGGTATCATCGTCATGTATCACCTGAAGGGTGAAACAGAGATCACCGTCACACCGTAAAAAACTAAAGCTCTGGCTGTTGAAGTGAACTAATTTGGTTCGCATAATTTCAATGAATTTCTAAAATTTTGTACCAAATGATGGATGCTCAAAGCCACATGTTTAAGAAAGAAACACAGAAGATTATTCATTTGCAAAATTTTGCGAGACTCATCGAACTGCTGCTGAAAGAATTCTCTTCCACATAATTTTACACTCCGAATTTCCTTATAAGGTGTCTGTGATCGACTCTCTGAAGAGATCCGATGGGCACAGCCACAACTCCTATTGGATGCATATAAGTATTAAGCATACAGTAAACTACTACTGAGTTAAAAGGAAAAGACATCACGAGCCAAAATTTTGAACCACATGTTTCAGTGTCAAACAACAAACTTTTTGGCCAACTGAATTAGATTCACGCAAAGTGTTCTCCTCATGCCAATTTCCAGCAGCCTTTTTTACTACATTTAAGTACACTAATACTACTCGGCTCGGGAGAGATCTTCTACTCGGTAAAGTCGATAGTAAATACTTGTATGGTTATTTTTATATTTGTAAATCCACGTGGTGTGTCAATCGTTCCTCTTTGCAAAAAAAGTCAAGTTGCATTGTGGTCAATAGCAGGAGTATGCTTATGAATGAATGAATAATGAATTTTTAATCCTCCGACGCAACGAAATTCTTTGTATGAATTCACAAAAATCTGAGGAGACTTTAGATCTGTATTTCTCTTTTTTCAAGGAATTTTGATTGATTAATATGTAAAGTACACGCACAATTTTTGGATGCTGCAAGTCACTGGAAATATATACACCCATACAACACCCATAACGACTGGTAGTCATTCCTAAGTCTTTATATGTACTTCCTTCAACTTTTAAGATGTTTGCGACGGCTACAGTGCGTGTGGATTACATTTATCCGTGTTTTGATACGCTTAGATTCAATGTGAGACTCATTTGATAAAGCAAGTGGAAACATTCATCCTCGTGAAGTTTCACGGAACTCTGTGTGTGTGTGTGTGTTAAAGCAGGATTAGAATACTACAGCAGACAGTGAGAGCTGCAATGAGAAGTTTAGAAGAATGTATAAGAAGTGTATGAGAGTCTTGCGATTTAAAATTGGAACTAAAATAGACCCAGTTCGGTATTTTGAGTTCAACTAGCTAATCCATATTTGGGTATCATCATATCCTTTCCCCAGTGTTCTTCCCATGCTGATGCCCACACGCAAATTGTACATCATCTCATTGTTGGCTTATTTCTCATTCAGTTCTCCTAATAATAAATAAGAAAATATTATATATGTATAGGTAGATTTGTGGCGAGACTTAAAATAGTGCAGTAGAGATATATTACGATCGTCTGGTTTATGTCTTCTTTTGGATTGTAAAATCGTAATATTTTAATTGAAGGTTAGAGGCAGTAAAGAAGAAAAGAAAATCTAAATAATCTTTAAATAATATATTATTGTCCTTCTTAAGTTGAATGTTATTTAATTATCCTCCTCGGCTAACTTCAGACAGGGAGAAGATCATAATATATCGCATGCGTTGAATGTACATTTAAGGGAGGAATTTAAATGAAACTTGAGCCAATTTTTTGGCAGATTCTTGAAGCATATCTGCTTATGATTATCAGTAGTGGAGTTGTGTGAGTGTGTGTGATCATTCTTAGTCACCTATTCTCTTATAAGATGAGACGTATGTGTGTGTGTGTGTGTTCTTATGGAAGTTGGAAGGAACAGAGAGTGTTTGATTCCTAAGCCTTAGTTAGTGTTCTTCTCAGAGTATATCAGTGTGAGACTAAAAGCCTTTGAAGAGAAGGATGGGTGTTGTGTGCGAAAAATTTGCCCAAAATAGCTTTAACGTCGCTAGACCTTCTTTCTACTTGAATCTCGTGCACACTTTAATCCTTAACATGAGTAAAAAGTCCCCGGCTTGTGCAGTTTTTGCAGAGAAGTTAACTACAACCTGAATATAGAGTTTGGATGACGGAGAGAGACTTGGTTGGTTGGAGTGAGCCGTCGTCCTAGGTGTGTTTCACACAGCAAATGGAATAAATGGATGAGAAAGACTTTTGGCTGAGATTTCCACTCACTTCACTAAGTTCTACCGGAGTGCAACTTTCCTCACTTCTCTTTTCTTCCCTGTTTTCTGACCCAGACTTTTACTTCTTTCGTCCTTTTCCTCCTTCACTAAACCTTGTTTTCTTCATCTCTAAGGTCATTTCTGGTTTACATACACCCATTCCATGCAATTCAAGTGTGTGTGTACTTCTAGCCAACATATTCTTCAAATGACACTTCACAAAGAAGCCTAGTTTAGTCTGTGTAGCCAGTGTCAAAAAGTGTAGCGTCTCATTTTGAATTTCTTATCTTTTCTACTTTCTTTTCTTTTGCACAGTTCATACATCTCTTGGTAGAAATATTAAATGGGTGCTTTGGGCTTTCACTTTTTCGTTTGGAAAATGTATACGCGGTTAGATTTTTAGGAGATCCTGAGAATACTCTCAGAGATGCATAAATCTTCCGCAGGACTTAGAAAGGTGAGCAGTACCAGTAATAATAGCAACGTAGTAACCAAGTGCACGACTTCAGTTGGGGTCCCTAATACGAGATCAAGTAAACGAAGATCGGGAAATGCAGGAGGAGAGCAAGAAACAACTCAAGTTGAGGATCCTCGTGGGCAGAATGAACAATTACTGGGAGAGAAAGGGCTAACAAATCGACGATTGTTAGGCGGACCAGCAACAGACCAAAGTGGGTGTTTATCATCATCAAAAACATTGTTAAGAGGGAACTCTTCGTCAGCAGCATCTCAAGAAGTATCTGAAGAGCCCCAATCAATCCCTGTTGTGAGCAGTAGATCCAAGAGACTCAGAGTAGCAACAACTGCTCCCCAATACAATAAGATTACCTACACAGATCGCAAGACACGAAGTGCTTCTTCATCCGTCTCTCTCCAGTCTAATCAATCCAGTCATGAGAAACACTCGCACAGCAGTCCTTCCTTAGACGACTCTCCCCTTCAGAGTAAACCCAAGTCTGGAGAAAGTTTCTTGCATAAAGAAGAGGATGAGGTCAAGTACCACACCATAAGTTCTTCTAGTGTGGAGGAAGAAACGCCGAGTAATTGTGACTTATTAAAGGATGAGCCCGTTGAAAGTGATGATCCCTCCGACCCACCGGTAAATCGGGGTTCTCATGAGAATTCGTCCATCGAGGAGGAAGTTGTGGAGAAGAGTCGTGCAGTTTCAGGAGGTCAGTTGTTGGAGTCACGAGGTCCTTCTCCAGTGAGTACGATTCGTGACTCGGAGAAGGTTGTAAATAGCAGAAATGAAAGTGAGACGAATAATAAGAAGGGCTCAAGTGAGACTGCAAGTGAGCGTAAGGGACAACACGCGTTGTCGTCGTCAGGAAGGGGGAAAGTGATAATCGACACTCCTCGACTAACCAACCCAGCCCCCATGTTGCTAATGAATAATCTGCCTTATATGGGGGAGCTCACCTTTGACACTCGACCTCGTCGAGGTCGAAAGCCAAAGAAGGCTGACATTTGTCACCTCATCTCGAAGAACTATGGAATCCACTTCCCCAATTCTTATACGAACGAGCCGAATACAGGTGCTGCTATGTTGCCTATGCCACCACTGGCTTTCGTGGAGCCTTCAAGTAGTCATCACAGTAAGAAAGGTGGATCTCGTAGAGGAGGAGGTTCGACAAGCAGCAGAGGAGGAAAGAAGTACTCCAGTGGAAACATCATTAAGTCAGGTCCTTCTAGCTCATCAACAACAGTAGGGTCGTGGGAAATCTCACCTCCTGACTTGGTACCCATCGCACTTTCAGGGAGGAACCTGCACGGGTCTCCGTTGCTCCGTCAAGTCTCCCACAAAGTCGTGGACTCCTTAAAATCCCCTTACTCCAAAGGGTTTAAGGGGAAAAGTGTGGCTGCAAGTTCGGTGGGCACTGAGACGTGCACTAAAGGCGTGTGCAGTGGAGTTGTGAGTGCCAAGAGTGAAAGTCAAGAGGAGCCTTTGAATCTCTGCGTTAGAGACACGAGTCCAGTTATGGAGTCTCAGATTCGATTGACTCTCTCAGACTTCAATGCAGCGTATGCTGGAGCCATCAATATGAAAATGCCTTTGATTTCTCCAGCGAATTTCTTTAGTGATTTTCAACTAACCCCTGGGGGAAGGAGGGAGGGGTGCGAAAGTAATTTACACAAGACATCACCCGACACCAAGAGGAGCAGAGTAGGCGGAAGTAGCGGGGTAGTCGGGAGTAGTAGAAATATCGACGCCAAAGCAAAAGCAGTCAATGATCTAAGCCTAGTCAATAATGTTAACCTTCAATTAAGTTTAGCAACGGGCGGGGGGATGGGTCAGTCGAAGAGCAAAGGAAAGGGGAATCAAGGGATTAAGTTCGCCCCACCAATTACAATCGATGATGCAGGGTTCAAGAATTCTCACAATCCTCACAAGAAGGTGAAGAGACGGTTGTCGCCGTCAACACAGCAGAAGGGAGAGTACGGCGAACAGTCGCAAGGTAACATGCTTCTTAAGACCTCATCAGTTGGTGGCGGAGAGAGTAGTCATGCTGGAGGATGTTTGTTTGGCCAACCTGACTCGGGGCCGACTTCAGGTGCTCAAGTGTCTATTTGTAAGTTCAAATTTACTGGAGGAGCTAAGCCTTCTTTGCAAGAGAAGAAGATGCTCTCCGTCGATTCCGGAGGAAACTTTCGCTTTTACACAGACAAGGTTGGAACCTCTTCTCTCAAGTCGATGAAATCTTTTCCATCTGGAAGCAGCACCCAATCTTCGCTTTTCCAAGCTGCTTCTGGGGATGGGGAGCAACAGGACTGTCAGTATGCATTCTCATCCTTACCTAAAAGTGCCAAGTCCATGTCAGTGTGCATGCCAGTTCGACCGTCGTCCCTGAAGATCCCCTCGACCGCTCCCACCAAGACTTCTTTCCCCTCTTCATCGAGAGGAACTGAAAGTCCGTCAACTCCGCTGTCCCCAGCAGCACGGGACCTGCATAACCTCCGGATCGACGGAAGTAGCAGCAGCCAAGTTCGGAGTCCTTCTGCGGACAGCACGAGTATCACTTTCCCCCAGAGTGTCGGTGGGGCGTGTGAAGACGGGTATTCGAGTTCGCAGTCGGACAACAGCAGCACGGGTGCCTACTCAGTGTCGCAGTCGCTGAGAGCGTCGTCGGAGCAGTATTGTGCGGGGGAAGGAAGTAGCAGGAAGTTACGGTCGAAGAGAAAGCGACGGACGAGAAAGAGTTTGATGAGGGAAAAGCTAGAAAAGACATTCAAGGAGAAGGGGTTTCTCATTCAGACTCAGCAACTGGAATCCGCAGAAGGAGCGACGTACTGTAAGTTCAGGCAACTGAGGAAGTTCACGCGATACCTGTTTCGGAGTTGGAAGGACTACCTCCCTGACAACGTGAAGGAGATTAACAACTCAGGTGCTAACGAGGAGGCAGGATCCGCATCCTCGATTAATCTCGCCACAAGCTCAGGTAACCTGATTTATTTGATATCGACCGAAATGAGTCTAGTTGGGAGAGTGGGGATGCCATAAAACGGTCCAAAGATGGGACACGAAGAGCTTCTTATCTTAGTTTTGTAGCCTCATTAATTCATGTGTATCAGCAGGGGGAAGCGGTGAAAGAGGAGGACTCGAGGATGCAGGTATGGAGATGGAACTTGATCTCACCACGACTAACACTCATCATCAAGATCATAATGACTCAAGGGAAACCTCTGATGGAGAAGATAATGAGGACAGCATCGACGATGAAGGCACTCATCATCACTTTCGTGGTGATCCTCTTCCCTCAGTATTCACACCTCAAGTTACGCTCACCACTGAAGATTCCCACAACCCACCAGGAGACAATAACACGGACACTGATGATGACACCGACTCTTCCAGTATTAATGTGGACGTCGAGCACATTGACGGGACGAGTGACAATAGCTCACCTTCCCACAACAACCCCACCACCGTTGTTATTAATAGTAGCAATGAGCACAATGACAATGAAATGTCTCCAGATGAGGAACTCGATGATGTCACCGATAACTCGTAAAACACGCTCACCGGACAAAGGTTTATAAGCACAAACAAAAGTACTAATAATTTATTGCTTGTTTCGAATGGTACAAAGTGTCTTTACGTAATTTACACCAAAATCTCAAAAAGGATCACATACACTAATTAGTAAGATATTAAGACAGTGTCAACTTGCCATGGCACTTCTTTCATGTACTCAATAACAGTTGATGATATTAAACTCAAGAAGCCTTCATTCGGGAGTTTTATGCATTTCTAATCATTTCTGCAAACTTTTTATTTTCCTGCACATTCTCCTGTTCTTTCAAAATGTTAGGTGACAGAGTTGTCGAGCATATACGGACTAAATAAGATTGCGTCGGTAAAGAGCCTCCTTCGCTGATGTTGTGAAGTAGTCGCTTCAAATGGAACATAATTTAAGTCCGCTATGACGATTAAAAGGAATGTTTGGACTTTGGAGGCGCATGTAAATCAGTGAAAGCTCATACTGCGATGAATGGGAGAAGAGTAAAAGGTGGAGCAGACTTAAATGTATGTGTGTGTGTGGTTAATAAAAGTTTCCTTTCACGAAAAAGGTTTGGTAGACATCCAAAACCCTATTAGTCTTAGGGTGAGGACAAGTAGAGGCAAAATCAATTAATCATTTTCAAAAATTCATTAAAATTTTAAATACTCTTCATAATTGGATTTCTTAAAGAGATTCAGAGCTGAGATAGCTTTATGTTCTACATTTACGAGTGGATGAATGCATTACCACCGGCTGCCGATTTAGATCGCCTCAAGCCTCTCCGGAATATTTAAAGCAATAAGTTGAATAATAATATTATTTCTTTTGTATTAGGGAGTTTGTTGAAGCTGTGGGAGATAGAGAAGAAGTGCGGCATGTATTTAGACATGTTTATGAGTATTTGTAAAGTGTTTGAAATGACGATACTGACTCAAGGTTCGAGAAATATGAATGCGAGGTGTTTAATGTGAGTGTGAGAAAGTCCGGATGAGTTGCAATTAAATGAGTTTTATGCAATGAAACAAAAGAGAGATTTAGTAGGAATTAGGAAAAGGGTGGTGTTGGTGGATGAGAGGACATTCATTGAGATAAGTCAAGATTTTTGTCCTTTGAAGGTAACACGTTCTTTCTCGTAGCCAAGATTGGTAAAAAGGGACTCCACCCTGGGTGAAACCAAACCGGCCGTCAACACAAAAGAAAATTGGAATTTTGCTGTGCTCCACCTTTAAAACATACATATTTCTCAATATATCCCTTAAATAGTCATATAACCCACTCGCTATTTTCGACGGAATTTACATTCACAAATCCATCTCCTAGTCCATTAAAATCTAGCCAACTGCTTTAGTCCTCCTTTTACTCCTTACTTACATCATCCCATCATCTCCACTATTCCCCACACCACCACCACCAGATAATTAGCTTCACTAATCTCATCTTCTCCCTTATTATTACTTCGTACATCACTCTTGACCTTCTACTTCAACATCTCAACAAACCTGAGTGTCATATTCATTCGCAAGCAATCGCAAATTGTCCTCACATTTCTCGGAAATAAAAGTTTATTCTTTGCTGAAATATTTGCATAGTGCAAAATTGCATTAATGCTCTCAGTTGCTTCTTACATTCACCTAATTATATCTGCAAGCGATCTAGAACATTTACATTTATCTTTCTTGTATAGCAATGGACAAAGTCAATTGTGTGTAGACTTCATCTAAATAATCTCATCATCACAAGTAGTCATCATTACTCATTATTACTGGTTCCGATGATTCAATCACCACTGTGCTGCATCACGTAGCTGCAGCAACGTGAGATTGATTTTAATGGGTGTTTGTAATTGCTAGAGGTGTCACTGAACACATAATATATGATACCCATAATTACACCCAGCTAGGTGTACACACTCGAGTGAAGAAAGGAAATGGACCCAATTAAATTAGAACAATACTATTTACTACCAAGTTTAGTTGTTTTTATTCCAACGCATTATGCTTGTCTGAAGGACATAAAATAACTTATTTGTTAAATAAGAAATCCAATTAAATGCGTGGACTTCCAATTAAAGACACGAGGGGCGGATACCATCTTGTTCTCGTACGCTCATACCGTCAGCTTTCGTCGCTTTTTGCCTGTGGTTGAGATTTAGTGAAGAATCAAATGGAATTTGGAAAACAGACAGTTAGTCAGTCTTGAAACAGGCAGTAGTTTTTTTACATTTGTATGACTGTGTGGATATGTAACTGGTGGGAAGTACGTCAGACGGTGTGTTCGCTAACTGTGAAAAATCTGATGAAAAAATCTACCCACGGACAATTTAAGTATCATCCTCCAATACAACGAGACATCTTCATTCCACGCAATAATCAAGTTTGATGAACAGCGTGTTTATATTAATGTGGATGAGCCGCAATGTCATATACATGTAATTCTAATATCCTCCCAGACTTCTAGTAAATAGTAGTCTTAATAGCGTCCTTTGATATTTTATGTGAATTCCCTAGACCTTTCATCCTTTCCTTGGAGTCTTGTACTCTGTAAGTCAATTTAAGGCTTTTAGCCATTAGGTGAATTATGCATACACTCTAAGAACTTCAAATTCATTATACCTCCTTTTACGACATCCTCCTTTCCGCATCATTCTTATTTAGACTCGTAATTATTCGCATCAAAAGAAAATAGAAATGGATAGCCCATTAGTTTATGGTTGTAAATTGCTAATGAGAATCCATTATTTGACAAAAATTAAATAGGAGGAACTGCATATATTATCCTCACGGAATTTGATTGTTTTTGTCTCAACAAGGTACTCGTGTATATTAATACGAATGTATACAATCCATAATAATAAAGCCTAAGAGGATTATTTGTTGGCGATTAAGTTACTAATTACACATGTGAGTGAGACCCTGTGAAGTCAATTGTTATTCAGAGTGAGTCTCGTGCCTTTTGTCTGTAGAAGACAGCCATCCTTCCAAATACAGATCATTTAGAGATTCTTTATTTGTCATTTTCTGTATGAACCCCACCCTTCAATCCCTTACTTGTTTCACGTAGTTTTCAATTTAAACTTGATGAACTGCGGGATTCCCTTGATTTATTGGAAACCAAATTTTCACCTAGATTTGAGTCCCCACTCCAACATGAAGTGTACCTCCAACCTCCTAAAAACCTTAGGCAAGTTATAATTAACCAACCACCCCCGTCCAAGTTAATTACTAAAGTACCTAATAGCCCTAATTGGAAGCTACTGAAGGTATCTTTGGAATTCGGTGGTGATAAGCGTGGCTGGAGATACGTGTTTCATGGAGGTGAACAAAGGTGGTTGGCGGCAGGTGCGGCCTCGGGTGGATGGGAGGGAGTTGCTGGAGGGCGGCGGACGGAGGTGCTGCTGGGGCGGCGAGGCTGGAGACCAGGAGGACCACCACCGCCGAGATGAGTCCGGCCGGGTTTTTGACGGAGAATGAAGAGCCTCTGTGCTGAGGGAAGAAGAACAACCGACGCCACACTCGCTCTCTCCTCCTCGTCCGCAGGTAACTTTTATTTACTTCCCTCCTCAACCTCATCCCCCGTCTTAATTGCAATTAACTTTTATCTATCTTCCTTACACGGTAGAGTGTCTCTCCTTCTCTCATCGTGTGGACTAAGACGCTCCTCCTTCTTCCTCCTCAACCCGCATTTCTTTGTCGCCGGAATACAAGGAAACCGCGACTGCTGTGACCTCACGTGTCGTTGTGTCCGGAGTGACCTTTCCTCAAGACTGTAGACAAAAGAGTGCAACATGTCAGGTACGCATCTACAAGAGATAAGGAGGCAGTTGGGATGTTGAAAACTTAATTGAGATTCGTTGTTTGTAATTGTGTTCCTCGGTCGAAAGGCATTTATTATTGCTTTTATTTGGTTGAAGATGATGGTGGGAATAATAAGGGATTTGGTTGTGTAGGCAAAGTGTACGTGGGGAATTTGGGGAATAATGCGTCCAAGAATGAATTGGAGAGCTCTTTCAGCAAGTACGGACCGTTGAAGAATGTTTGGGTCGCGAGGAACCCCCCTGGATTTGCGTTTATTGAGTTTGAAGATCCTCGAGGTATGGAAAAAGGGGGTGGACGGAGAAGTAGAGGGAAGTTTTGAGGTTGCGAATTAACAAATAATACGGTGGAATTTTTGTTCTGTTTTGGACGCTATTAGATGCTGAAGATGCAGTGAGACATTTGGATGGAACGTAAGTTTGGGATTACAGATAGAGATTATGAAAATCATTTATGAGTATGTGGGGTGTAAGTGATATTTTTCTGACAGATTTAATGTTTTGGTTTTAGTCGAATGTGTGGAGTAAGAATCCGAGCTGAGATGTCTACAGGTCGTAGTCGTGGCAGAGGAGGACCACCTCCAAGGAGAGGGGGCAACTACAGAAGGTATGAGTTGAAAAAGTGGAGGAACAGGAATTCGAGGACGAATAACGGTCTAAATTTTTGTTTGATTTTTAGTCGGTCAAGGTCCCCTGTTCGACGTAGGTTCTCTAGGAGCAATAGCCGATCTCGATCACGGTCCACTAGCCGATCCAGGAATCGCCGATCCAGATCAGACTCGCGAGATCGACGGTAATTACTGCAACGCATTTATGGTAATTTTCATCGCATTCAGCTTTCGTTGCAGTTGAGTGTTCGTAAACTATTTTTGGTAATTTTGCGAATGTTTGATTTTTAGGGAAGGAAGATTGTCTTCAGGACAAGTAATTGATGGATAATTTCGTTCACAAACTCTTCCTATCTTTGTTTCATGATACGCCATCAATTGACTATCCCTGCACCGCGTTGTAATTATCGCCACACTGACCCCATGTGACAACTACCCTTGTTTTGTAGACGTACTCAATCTTTCTATCCTCACACCTTTGTTGAAGGAACTCAGTTATTGAAATCTTTTAGACTTAAAATGTAATGTAATAATTATCTATAACGAACCTCATATGATACGAGTTTGTATTCATTGAGATCTCCAGCTAGTTTTTGAATAAGTCTGTATTGCACTTAATTATACCATTTGTTATTGGACATAATTTAAAGCCTTTAAATTTATGGAGAAGATAAGGTTATATGCAGTTTATACAATACCGTACTATTTACACGTAGTTAGCAATATTATATTAGAACTTAAGATAACTGAATAGAGCGTAAACATGAAAGGTCATACATTCAGTGTTTTTAACGAAATTGTCTATGCAGGAATATTGTAGAAACTACTGAATAGCATACGTAAGATTCTTTTGTAACGATAAGACTACAAACTCCTTTATACTAATTCGATTGCGTGACAACCGCCACAGTATAATGTGTCGTGAAAAGCAATTTGGTGACACCTAAAACAGATCAAGTTTAAGGATTACTTTGGAAGTCTACACAGTCTACAATTTTAATTTAAAATTAGGCTTGGATGTGTGACGTGGTTATATAGTTGTAAGTAATAGATGTGTGTGTGTACTCATGTAAATCTTCGTTTTTGTCATTTTGAAATCTATTGTGAGCCTGTATTATGCATTCCTAATAAAAAATGTCTTTTCATAACCATTTCTGGAAAATTTCAGACATGACTATATTTTAGTTTGAAAAATTATGTTATCTTAGCAGTGGAGTTGGATACTGTGTCAATTAAATGAAATCCTAGGTTACACTTAAAGTATTCTGAAGAATTGGCCATTTACTTGAATGAATCTATTTGAGTGAATCAACGAAAGGAATTGAAAGTCGAAAGCCTTAACCTTGTGAAGCATACAACCACATCATTGATAAACCGGTAGCCTACCATAATCAAGTTAACATATTCGTTGGCA
>JAQGAC010001812.1:0-12363 GCA_034696585.1 Isotomurus maculatus
TTATCCTTCACAATCCAAAGCTCCTTAATAGTCCCAAACTTGTCGAAAGCTTCCCTCAACTCGTCTTCAGAAACATTTCTGCCGCACAAAATAAACAACCTAGAATTTGGAGGATCATCATCCCCTTTCGACTGTCGACTGGCTTCACTCCCCGAATTCGCAGCCTCCTTCTCCCGAGAGTCCCTTTCGAAATACCGTCGCTTATCTGCCATTCTAACCCCTCCTCGCTCGTGCATACCCCCACCACACCCTAGTCCACGCCCACCACTTCCGTCCGTCGTCGTCGTCCTTCCCTGTTTACAACTTAGTGCAACCACTGTCGACTGTCGACCGTCGAATTAAACACACTCGTCGTCACTCACTTTCACAAACTCTTCACGTCCACCAGGAGTCCAACATGCAGCCTTTCCTCCTCCTGGCTCTTCAAACTCACCACGTCGACACTTAATTAGAAATCCTCACTCCTCAAGTTAAATTGTCAATAAAGATATAACCAGTTCCGAAAATCGGATGTTTATTTGTGTTTTTGGTGGTGGCGGTGGAACTTTCTCACTCTATGGGATCACTTTGTTCGGAGACACACGCTGAGGATTCAGAATCCTTTGATTCCTACACCTGACACTCGGATTCCCTCAGAATCCTCGTGAATTTTGAAACTTGAAAAGCTGTTGTTACTTTCACTCTCTAAAAATACAGCTCAACAGCCACTGGTGGTGATAAAAGTAAGTGTGGGGAATGTAGGCGGTCTGTGAGAGCGTGAGAGATGCATGCGTGTCTTTTGTGGAGTCACAGAATAGTTCCCAGGAGTCGTTGGAAGAGAGTCTGAGGTCACAAAGGTCACAGTTAGTTAAAGTCACGTAGGGCAGTAAGGGCTGAGGCCCATTAGCTAACTCGGTCTGGCCAAAGGAATGACCAAAATGGCTGCCAGCCCATCTCTGCCTTCTTACAACCGGAATTTTTGCATGGAGATCTTGGAGAGAAATCCAGGTGAGGTGGTGGAGCTAACACAACTCGCCTAATTGAGATTCCATGGGATATGTGTCCGTAATAATTCTGTAATACGAGGAATGCAGTAGTAGTAGGCTGACTCCGTCTTCATCCCTACTGACTAACACACACAACCCTTCTTCAGACTGGCTCAGACAATTAGAATAACTCCTCAGGCTAAGAATTGTACTCAACAATCCATCCACCATACTACAACCAGATAGTTCAGCAGCGTCTTTCACGCTGTGGTCCACAACGAGTATCATATACTACACAGGTGGATTCGATTTTTGAATAGACCATCATCATCATCATCATTGATGCCTGTGTGTTGTATAAACATTTAATGCCTGTCTAATCTAATGGGGATGGATGAAGCCAGTTTTGCATTCGTTGGCAACCCAAGCAGGTACTTAACACACCAACCACCACCACCACTAAACCATTACCTCATGTCATACTTATATAGAAAAGGGTTGGATCCATTCCTCCCTCTCTACGTCTCCCTTACTATCTCAGACCTGAGAAGTTTTGCAGAACAGGTTGGCTTTCAAATTCTAATTTGTTTCTTACTTATATCCATCTATAAAGGCAAGAAGGTTGGGAGCTAAATGCATGTGGGAATGTGAGAACACCACTCAATCTTACCCAAGGTGTGGTGTGTCGTAGATTGTTATGGGGTCTATTGCACTTCGAAATCCTTTCAAAACCGGCATCCCACGGCTATGAAATCATCCCAAGTTTCTTCAAAATTTTGGAGAGCACCATCAGTATTGCTCACACATTTTAAGGAGAGAGAAACTCCTGCCAGTCAAAGCGTTCATTAAGCAAAACAGCATCCACATACACACAGGATTACAGCATGTACAGCAGAGACTGTGAAAGAGATTTAAAATTTGAAATAAAACTCTCGAAGGAAAAATGAGTAGGTGCCTACGACATAGATCCACATGCATGCACACACACTACACACACACACCTGTGTCGAGCGAGCAGGTACCTCCGAAAATGTTTAAACCCTACACATACTACCAGTTACCTCTCTATAATAATGATGAGAATTGAGAATGAATAGAATAGTAAAGGAATAAGAGGGACCACTTTTTGCTCATGAGAACTACTTGCCAAGCTTGCTGAGGGAGAAGCCATTCAACAATTGCATTATTTACAGCAGCACTACCAAACCTACTACAAAATATAAACCTGAGTCTTGGACGTGATTCTACACTCTCCACGTACTTTAATACATCTTCTATAGAGAACAATTTAAAACCAAGTTGTTCTCTCTTCGTTGTTGTCTGTAATGTCTGAGAGATTTTGATAAGGTAAGCAGCAGAGTGGATATTGCAGTGTGGATGGGGATGTATTTGATTGTTATATCATTGAACGTCCACTACACACGATAGAGAGATGCCTAGTCTTTCATCTTTGGGGGAAAAGACTTCGATGCTTAAGACGAATCGAAAGAATGAAAAACTTCTCCAAGAAGCAATTGCATTCATTCAACTTCTTTAAAGAATGAAATGTATCCTGGTATTTTTAATGTCGAGGAACTCTTCGTGGCGCTGCTTATCAGCCTAAGTTGCCCATTTATTCTTTAGAGGATCATCCATCACAATAAGTTCTTCATAGTAGTGGTCTAAACTCTAAACTCTGTCTAAAAGTCTAATAATGCTTTGTAAGTGCCAAGCTAGTTCTCAGCCAACTGTACGTCATCATCATCATCGTTATCATGTATACATTATTACATTAACTTTACTAATAAGAAAGATTCCACTCTCTTGCTCATTTAATCGGTTGGCTTTGGCCCGGTGTGGCCATCGAACAGAAGATGTAGAACCTGGTAAACTGCGAAACTGTCGGTACTACCGCCGTGTATACCAAATTATAATGGATGGAAGGAAGAGGTGCACAAAAAATCTTTGTTTCATTATCTTTATCTCTGCAATAAGTACTGCAGAAATTATCGGAATCAATCTCTTCGTTCAAGAGTCAAAACTTTATTTTTAATCTTCAGTCTTCCCCTACCGTACTATTACAATACCTCTCTGCTAAGTCTTCATTGTACCTACCCATGTCTAATGTAAAGTAATAACATCTCATTTCGATGTCTTCTCTCCCCCGAGCCATTCATTCCGATTGTGTTAAAATACCTCGATAATTACTGTACATATAACTAACAATCTTTCCAAAGGGCTAAGTTTTGATGATGATGTGGCCATGGTCAGCCACGTTGAGTAGCTAGTACTACACACCTTTTTTCCCTTAAACCAAATGCGAGTCAAAAATCTTTGTTCAATGTCCATTACACTAATATTACTATAGTTAGTCCAATTCCCACCGCTACCTAATCCCAAATCCCAAACAACGGTCTAGATCTACAAACTGCATCTCTTTCAAAGGATATAATAACAATATACTAAAGTATAATCTATTTTCGCATGCTTCACAGGGTAAATCGGACCCAGAATATATATTTGCACTGAATTCAACTCACTTAATAATGAATGTACATCTTCTAGTCTAATTGTACTCTCAATTACTCTCAAGTTCCCATTCTTCTGTTGTAATGCTCGTCTCGTCGTCTGTTACAGGAGATTAGAATTCAGTTGGGTTTTTATTCTCCTACGAAAATCACTAGGAAGATTGGTAAAAGCAATTGCATTCAATCATCTTTCACAACTATCATTTCTTTCTCATGCAACCAAACTCCAAGCTTGCATGCTTACATACAACTTGGAATAATGAATACAAGATTCAGATCAACCCATTCATTCTTTATTCAAATCAACGCAGTTACCCTCAGGCTTTCATTTAGGTTTCAAAAGTATATTACGAACGAAGCTTTTTGCTAAGAAAAAAAGCAGCATGAGTCCTATTTAGACAAGCAACGAGATAAGCTGCCACAGAGGAGCTTTGGTAAATCCGAAGATGAGAGTTATGATTCATAACCCATTAGTTCTTAAAGACAATGGGCTTTTCTTTCCTACCGTCAACTCGTGGGATTAGCAAGCCTAACTTTTTGTGGTTTTGCGTAGCATTTAAACTTGTAATTTGAATGAACAGATTCCTTCAGTGTACATGACAGATCTATGGGCTCTCCTCTATCTTCCATCTTTGCAAAAGGATGTTGTTTGGGCGTCTGGGATCGATTCTCAATACACATTTTGCCATTTGATGTAAACCAGGTAAACAAATTATCACTCCTCTCGCAATCTTCTAAAGGTGCGACATGAATTGTAATCTTTTACAAAAAAAAACAATAATTTTCTACCAAAACTTAAGATTTAGATCAAGCTGCAAGATAATATGGCTTCTAGAGATGCGATCTCAATAAAAACCAAAGATTGAGTTGGAAGCCTCAGAAGCCTGAATCGCAACTTCATTTTTTGCTCACTTTGTCTACTGTAAAATGATGTTAATGTAGTAAATTTGCAAGTACAACACCACCTTAAATGATGATAGAATTTCTATCTGTCAGTTTTTCAGTCCTTCTGCGGTTCAATGGGGATGATCAGATACAGGACATGACCTATTTTAAACAGGATTAACGTAAATTTACTCTCATTTCCATTTCAAATCGTCCAAAAAGACACTTTCCCTTTTTCGAATCAAATTATTTGAATTACAATAATAATCTGTTGAGTGTGACACATGCTTCATGGTAAATGGTAGTATTTTAGCTCATCGCTCATTGTTTCGCCAAACTCTATGTATGCCGTCTGGCCATCAGATACAGACACATATATGCTTCTACTACTTGTATGGTCGGTTGTACTTAGGACTGCGAAAAAACAAATTTATGCAGTAAAAAGAAGACATGCATGCACACTGCATGTCATCATTCAAGTACATTAGTAGTACACAACCGTGTATTGCAAACCCACATGGCTTTTGATCATCAACACCTTAGGGTTCAACTTGTAAAATGCAAAATGCTTTCGATCTTCCAAAGAATAAATTCATCCAAAGCCCAGCCAAACCAATGCCCACTTCTGTGTGGTTCAATCAAATCATGGCATCAATGAATGGAATATTTTTTTCAACATGTGAAACAGAAACAATCGAAGCCGCAGCCTGCATGCAGAGGTTGAATGAGCTCAATGAAACCAGAAATACTTGAAGTGTAAGGAAGGTGATATTCCTAGTTTTAGTGAAGTTCTAGATGAAGGATGAAATTACTAGAGACCGGCTACTTTGGCTAACTAAGGAAGATGGTCACAGCAAAAGTATTTTGCCCACAATTCGTCTCATTGATGATGTCTATTTGACCTACCTTAATTGCTTGAATGCATCTCAAATGGTCGAACCCACAACAACCCTGGCACAGTCAAAAGCGAAGACAATGAACACTGAAGATTCATTTCATAAAACAGAGGAATGGAAATGACGACTCCCTTGGGCATAACAATCTGATGAATCACTTTGTCTACGGCTTGACACAATTCGAGACTGTTGTGTGTTACTTTTGAATCCTCATTTTTCAATCCACACCTTGTAATTATCATCTATCCTGTCTGTCGCCAAGATGCATTCATCCGAAAATACATTTAGGGCTGTTTCTCTGTAAATAATGGACTTTTTCGCTTTCTTTCAATTTTACTAACCAGACGTGCTAAACTAAGGAAATCGTGACTCGAGATTCACGAAGTGTCATGGATTGTGATCATCCCAATTTCAAACGATTTCTTTTGCCAACTTGCACGATCATCTTGTTTCAAATTGCATTGTGTATCGTCACCTGTTTGCACATTTTATGATTATCGAAAGCTTAATCTTAAATTGAAACATTCATTTCCAACAATCCTTTGGGGAGTTGAGAACACTTTTTACTTATTTTTAGGGTTGATCGAATGGATGGCGTAACCATGAATGAATCGTCAGCAGAATGGAATTCCTACGATATGATTGATTGAGTGAAATGTCCGTCATTTGCATGAATTCTTTTGCCACAGTCACACAAAGGTAATCGATCCATCACATCATTCATGTCTTTCGCTTCATTTGCTTTAATACACACATTCCACTTCAAGACGTGAGTACCTTTTCAGTCTGAATACTACTTTTATGCAGACTAACGACTCGTTAGAAAAGTTCAAGACTCCTAGTGGTATGAGATGTCTCAAAGCACACAATATATTTCAGGAAAATTGGTTAGGATTTCATAATTATCGTAGGATTTTGGTTCTACTAGATAAACTTTACGTATTAAGTAATCATGTCTCTATACTTTTTTTAGTTTGCTTCTAAACCATACTCTCCATGGAAGAGGTTGTGTAGCAGTCGGCTTTGGTTCATGAACAAACCGTCTTTCCACAGCTTCGACATAATTTATTTCTTCGCTGAGTTGGGGGAAAGTTAGTCTTGAATTCTTTGGTGGAACAAACTGTGGAGGAGCTTCTGGCTCTTCTTTATCCGGGACAAGAAACAAAGCCTTGATCGCTTTACCAATTTCTCGGGAAAGGGATGAGTTGGTTTTTCGAATATATTTGTTCACGCATTCCAAGACGATTTCAGAATGTAACATAACTGGATGAATTGCAAGCGATTCATTCCATTTCTTGATAAAGGCTACTCCTTTGGGGTTGAACAAATTTGCAATGTTTGGTTTTCCTAGATTTGGATCACCACCTCGGAAACTAATTTGGAGGTCCCAGTCGTCCGCAACACCAGATAAGTCAATAGGTCTGTAGCACACGAAATTCATTCTTCATGATTCATACAAATCCCTTGTCAAACATTAAAAAACTATCACTTCCATACCTGAAACTTCCGAGGTTGCTGAGGATGTCCGATATACGTCGTATGACAGTTTCTACATTGGTTTGTGAATTCTCATTGTCATCTTTTCGAACAGCAACGACTTCTACACATCCTCCGGCATACATGGATTCCACGACATGCGTTCCATTAGCAAGAAAGAAAGCATGCCAGGGTTGGGAATCAAATGGATCAAACTTAGCTGGTAAATTAGCCATGCTACCCAGATAACTGGCTGACAGCACTGGGTTCTTAAGATGAATATTGAAGACTCTGGTTTCCCTTAAACCTGTTATTTTTGACGCGTTCTTTCCCGAAACCACAATATTGTACCCTTCTTTAGGAGCTGAAGTAAAGTTTTCTAACTTGAAATCCTCCAGTACATTCAATTGTTTTAGTCTGTCTTCGTAATACTTCACAGAGTTTTCAAAGACATTGTTAAGGACTAGAGTTTCATTAACCATTTTTCCTCGAATACATTTAGCAGTCCTGAATCCAATTTCAGTGTAGTCCAAGTTAGTAAAGTTGAATGGTGTGTTAGCCATGACGCTGTCTGTAAAAATGTTGTAGAAGTATCCAACACCCTGAGCTGCTGGAGGGAGCTCCGGTGCAACAATTCCCAGTCCTTCGAGGACACTGATGATAGGAGGATTCAGTGGTAAGTCCAACAGCAGTTTTAGAACTCCTTCAATGGTGGTTGGAATGTCATCTTCCCCAAGAATCCGTTGCTTGTGAAAGGTCGTTTGGGTTATTTGGAGTGAATTGAAGTAAGGCTTTCGTTCTTCCTCGTCTAAAAGGTCCCACAAACGCTTGATTTCCCTAGATATCTCAGTACTCTCAATATTGAACTTGGCATCCTTCAGCATCCGTAAAGTTTGTTGCACAAACATGTTTTCTTCAGGAAGCAGTTGAATTTCTTTTTGCAGTTGCATTTTAATCAAAGTTGGATCTTTGTACGCTTCTCGTATAATTGCTTCTCCTACTCCATCATCAGCCTTCACAGCTACGTCTTGAATTTTCCGAAACAAATTAATCGGATAGTATTGTCCGTTGGGAAGTTTATGATTATTGTTCAGAACTGGAAGATTATACTGCTCGGGTTTATTTTCAGCCATTACAACTTGAATGGGGGTCGGGATTTTCGTGAAAGTTTTCACAAGACATTCAATAAGCTGAATTTTTGGTCTGGGATCTTCTCGGACCATCTTATTGGATTCGCTCATCACATGCGTAAGAACAAATACCAAGTTTGGCTGTTCCTTGTCAATCAGCCGGTAATTCGATAATACCTTATCAACAGCTTTCAACATTTGAATGAAGTGAGAAGTCTCCCCGTCTATTCGGTCATCATTGAATTTAGCCACAAGTAACACAGTGGTCGGGTAACACGACTTCAAATCTGCATGTGTCTTCAGAAGGTTATCAAAAGTAGTCACAAATCGGGCGTCTCGTACTTGAGCTTTTTGTCTTGTATCTCCAAAGCCCGGAGTATCTATACAGCCCCAATCCAAAATCACTACAAATGTCATCCTGCAGTATGAAAATGGTTTATGTTAGATTCAGTACCTATCACTTTCAACTCGTATTCACCTCCGTCAACGGAAATTTTAGCGGAATATTCCATGATTGTAGATGTGGCTGAGCAATAACTGTCGGTCTTTGCTATGTTTGCTCTATCAAACAGGAAATTGAGCTAGGAATTTGGCAAAAAATTCATGATTCAAATTCCAATCAAGACTTTATGGTCAACATCAACACATATTATACCGTCGTAGTTTTCCCAGCACCAGTCAATCCCAGCAAGACGAGGATTGCCTGGTTCTGACTTCTTTGTCCAGGGATTATAGGTTTGTTGGTGGGTTTTGCCAAACCTGCCATGATTATAATAAGTGTCTAAGATCAAATGTGATGAACTAAAACGAAAAATAATTAAGTTTCTCCAAGCGTATGCCTTGCATTAAAGACTAAAGAATTTGTGAATCTAGAATCAAGGAACACATATGATGGTCCATGATAAAAAGATAGGACTGGAATTTATTTATGTCATACTCGACATTCACATTTCTTTCTTATCTATCTTATCTTCGATTTACTGTATGAATTATCACAAATTATGTTGAAGTAATATTTGAGCTCGATTCCTTGCTTTTTTATTGTTTATTCAAGAGCTTATGTAACACGACTTACAATACGTCATTTTAAAAGGATTACTTTGACGGAGCTTTAATTTAAGTCCATCAATTCAAAGCGTTGAATTGAATTGGGCATACACAACATGTCCGTCAGCAATGTACGTGCCATTTGTATTATCCAGCTCAAGGATAAAAAATTTGCGAGACTCATGAGGAATAGCTGATCGTTTCAACTCCACATGTCTTATCTTCCCGTTCTGATATCGCAAAACAATGGGGTTATAACTTAATTCGCCCTCATTGTCATCTTCTCTCACTTCAACGTGAATTAATCCTACGGGGTGTCCTTTGTAATCATTTGAAGATGTCTGAATCATTTTAATAGAAGTGACTACATTTGAATGTAAGTCCTTGTCCGCCAGCTTATCTCCCACACGTAAGGACTGAACATCAAGCTGCGTTTGACGGTCGAAAAGCATGACTTTTGTATGAGGAGGTAGAATAGATATGGGCGAGGAATTCATTGATTTTGATTTGTCGGGAAAGTATTCTACTAAAAACGGACCGAATCGAACTTCATCATCCGAGTGGTCTGAGTTATCGGAATAATTTTCGGGGCCTCCAACCTTTCCTTGAAGCAACAAATCCAATAATTCATTGACTGATCTGCTACTTGAAGGAAGAAACGACTTCAAGGGAATCAGACGATTTTCTGGGCTCTGAATCTCGACGTTTTTAAAACCGGGCTTCAAAAAAGCCAAGAAGTCGGCTATGGCATTGTTTAATTCATGCCTACGGCTTGCTATTCTGGATATCGTTGAAATAAGCTGGACCTTTGTGTTGCCCAAATCTTCTAAGTCAACTACAGTGCAGTCAATATGTGGCGTATTGGAATACACTTTGCAGAATGCATCTTGAAATCTGGAAATCTTGTTCAAAACCTCACTAGAATCTATCTTTGACCTGTGAGTCAAAACTAGACTGACATTAGATAGTTTGAAGTCAGTCCAGAAGTTGCGGCTGTAGCTTAAGGCAGTCAACATTTTACTGAATTGAGACGCTTCGCCTTCGAATCGATTGTCGTCGAATTGAGTGATAATGAACGTGACAGTAGGTATTTGGTTCGGTAGGCTTTCTTTCAAATAATTTTTTGAAGCTGTAATAATTTCTGCATCTTCCTCCAAGTAACTCTCTTTACATAAACCTGGAACGTCGATAACCCTCAAGTTCATGGTATTAGATTGGACTTGATGTGATTTGATTTGAGACGGGTAGATTAACCGTTTAGAAATATCCCTAATTTTCAAGTCCCTGGCATCTGTTCCTGTGGAGTTCTCTTGAGCAAATTCGAAAAGTGAAGCAGCCTATGAATTTAAGTTTAGTTAGTTTTTGTAAGTAAAAGTTTTATGAAAAATCTTTACAAGTAATTACAGTTCTCGTGATTCCACTGCCACCAAGTCCAACGAATAGAAAACTGCCTTGAGGAATACGCGAAGAAGAGAATAAATCTAAACCTTCCACAGGTTCCGAAATATCGCTGGACTTGTGCACTTCCACATATTCAATTTCATGCGAATTCCTTGGGAGTCCTCTTATGGATTGTACTCTAGCCCACACCCACACAAACGGACATGTCACGCTGTAAAAGAAAAAAAAGAATCTTGAAGTATTAAGATAAAGTCCATACCGATTGTTGAATATATAAAAGAGTAATAGTATAAACGCTCACAACTCAATTACACAACTCAACAAAGATTGTCTATTTCTATTGTTCAAAGAAGCAGAAGAATTCACCCTTCTAGCCATAACAAAACCTTCTTCCGGAACTTTAAAGAATGATAACAAATTATCCACCTCTTTGAATCATCAAACTTTTCACTTGATAAATTTAATGGTCAATGCAGACGCAAGCTTGTACATAGGTTCTAAACTGGAAAGAGGAGAATACGAGGATGTTTGTTTGAGTGATATGTACAGTTGTATATTTATCAGCTGCCGTTATCAGTGTATACACGAATAATCACTCAATGCGAATTTTTACATTACCAAAATTAACATGCAGTTAGTTTTGGATTTAAATGCGCTTACGAATTAGTGATTCCACCCCTGTTAGTAATCCGAATTGTCAGACGGCTTCTCTGGTACTCGAGATTTATGGCTTGAATAACTTATAACAAATCGTTCTCTATCCATGAGCTTTAACTCAGTTTCTTCTAAGGATTCCAACTCCGGTGCATAACAAATATGAAGTAACGATCCGTAAAAAGATCGGTTATCTAAACGCTTTTTTGCCAGTCTAAAACCAATACAAAATTAACCACATCATAAAATGATGCCATCCTTTTCACTCCTCAGACAGAGGGATGTTAGTTTGATTCTTGAATTACTTAGCCTCCTTCAGCGTTTTGAATTTAACGTAGTAGGTCTCCGTAAACGCTTCCATCGGAGGATAATCATCAGCGCGTTGAATTTTTTCAACAGTCCCAACTTTCATGCAAATCTTTTTTAGTTCTTTTTCTAATTGAATTGCCGGAACATTTTGCACTATGAGATGAGAAGATTCGTCATTAATAGTGTACACCTGAAGAAAATAAACATTGATTACTCGCATGCAGTTTTAATTATTCAGGCGTTTACAACAGCTTGGCGATTTATTTACCTTTACTGCCTTGAACTCTCTGCCTTGTCTGTAAGGAGCTCGCGTGTAACAAAACTCATGTTGCTTGTGATCTTCTTGAAACTCCACACGTTTCATCTCTTTGGTGTTCTGAAAATACAAAAATTAATATGAATAACCTAATTCAAGTGAAGTAAGAAGCTTTTGAGGAAATCCCACAACGAGAAATACATGAGACCACAAGCACTAAATACACAATTCTCTATATCAATAAACAAACTCCCCCAAAAAAACATGACCCAATCGACCCAAACAGCAAAAATTTTTGGACACTGTTGAAATTTAAATACCGCATTAAAACAGATTATTAAAATGTTCCTGGTTGAGCTTACACTGTAGAAATTGCGACTGGGGAGTATAGCCTCCGCAATCGCAATAGTGATTTAGAAGTTTTGTAGTTCTAAAGGTGGACGCAATTAAGTAAAAAGTAGGTAATAAAAATTATAACAGAAAGTTAATTTCCTAATAACCAAATATTTCTGTCTTGTGTGTAAATAGTTACCCGTGGAAGAAAGCGTGGAAAGAGATACGCTACGACGATACGGTGAATGTTTTGCTTTTGGTTAAGAAGTGTGAGAGTCAGATGGATTCCAGAGCAGAAGAAAGCTCGGTAGTGTAATTGTGATCTCCTTTCCCCTCAGTAAAAGCATCCTACTTGCTCCATTACTTCGATGCTAAAGAAAATCACGACCCAACTGCAGCCTAGCTAAATTAGAAAGGGTCAACTCGCTCATTTATTGTTTTATGATTACATTATAATGTACTTATGTCTGCATATTTTAGGTGCAGGTTCAGGGAGAAAATTAT
>JAQGAC010001813.1:0-12360 GCA_034696585.1 Isotomurus maculatus
CCTTCAATTCCAGACCTTATATGAAGTAAAGTGACCATTAATATTCTCATGGGCTTTTAGTGGCAACATTAATTATGAGAGGTGTGTTCTGACTTCTGACTAATTCGCAAACAGCAGGACGATCGACTTAATTCAATTTTTAACAATGCAAATGTAATCATACAGCAATAAACGCTTCGCCCACTACATGCTTTACAGCTTTACAACTAATAAGTTCGTTTACACAGCCACGTGTAACCAATTCGTGTAATTGTTTTATGATCATTCAGCAAATTACAGCTTGGAATTTACAATTAGTTACTCAAACAGACTGCAAAAATTCAAATATTTGAAAACTAATGACCTTGCGTTAAAACATCTTTAATTCAGGGTCACGGAGTAGCGTGTATCGTGTGTTCCGCGTAAATTACTAAAATTTCTGTTTACTTTAATTTTTAGACAATATTCTGTTAGTATACGTGAGCGATTATGATCTCTTAAATATACTTAAAACTCTTCCCTAAGTAATCCGGATAGTAATAAAAATTTTGATGCACAAATATACGATTTCGAGCTAAACTAAACAATTAGTTCAGTATACTTTATGAAATGACCATCACAAAATCACTAATAAGATTTACGCAATATGTAAAAGTGTAACCAACTCAACTTCCCATTAATTGTGAGTGTGTAAACGCATTAAAGGTAGATGAGCTCTGATGTGGTGGTAATTACCTGTCTCATAATGAGTAAAGTACTTTTTCTCCTAAAAAAATAAATAGTTTTCATGCAGACTGATGCAGCAGCCATTTCCACACTTGCGAGGTTTACATGTTTTCAATCTCTCAGTGCAGAACTTACTACACACCACTCATTCTCGTCTGTCTGTGGTTGATCGAATTAAATAATCTTTGAGTGGCTGAAGAAAAGATGCATTTCATCATGTAAGCAACTAGTTGCATGCAATTCTTTCACTTTCGTTCACTACACCAGCAATTACAATTGCGGAAAGATATAAGGATGATGGTTGTTGAGAGACATTCAACCTTCTGCATCTCCAGTCTACATAATCATCCCATGCTGCATCCAATAATAAAACTGGTGTGTGTGTGTAGTAATCTCCAGGCCTCAAATAGCACTTCTCTGCCAGTGCAATATGTTTCAGGGTTTAAGATGATAGATGCATTAACGCGGATGGAGGTCTCGGTTTTTTATCCAACTTCCCCTCCTGTAAGTGCTTAAAATCCCTCGGCTTAACTTATATACGTCGTACCACGAGCACTGTGTGTTGTGTAATATTGACACAGCAGTCAAGCTATTTGGAGCTGAGATGGTTTTCCTTTGATCTAATGAGTGGCTTACTCAGCTGAATTATTTCCTTTTATGATGGAAAACAAAACATCCAAAACGATGCAGGATTCACTTTCAAAGCATTCTAATATTTCTAATTTGGTATTTATTAAATTTTGCTATATTTCACTTCGTACTTATGATCATGCGAGTCTGTGTCTGACATCCGGTTCTTCTCCTAATGCGTTCTTACATGCCAAATCAGATTCATCCGTGTCTTGAATGAGTTGATCTTTGACAGTAAACTGTGTGGTATGTTCACCATAAAGAGTTTGAATGTTCTTAAAGAATACTTAATCCCTCTCTTTGGGAGATGATAGTGAAATTCGCTAAGAAAAATACTCTCCGTAGGTGCAAAGTAGGCACTTTGTGAGATTACCTTAGAGCACACACACACATACCACTCTCTCCATACTTTCTGTGTGTTTTTCTAAGAAAGTGAAGTGAACTTCTGTCTACTTTCATTTCAACTTCAAGTTGAATATGTCTGTCTGCCTGTCTGTGTGATGCTCAAGAGGATTTAAAAATGATTCTTGTGCAGCTGGAAAAACATGCAGATAACAAAAGTAGGCGATGGTAAAATGCTAAAGTCCTAATCGTGCTTCCATTCCTCATGAAGAAGTAATAAGAGCAGCGCGGCTTGTTCTACAATAATAATGATGAAAGCCATCTTTTCCAGGCTCATTTGCTGCTCCCAGTCTAAGAAACATTATTCTCCTATATGAGCACGAGAGTTAATGCCCATGTTGAAATGTTAGTGAGGCTTTTACGTAAAATAAAACATTAAAATAACTCAACTTACTTACTATACATACATTTATATATTCCTCTCCTCCTTTCGATGTAATTTTAGTGAAAAATTTACTGTATTTTGTGACATTATTGCTCTCCTCGAGGAACAGGATGATGATTCGCTACTATTTACTTTTACTTTCGTTCCCTTATTGCTTAGGACAAGGTAATAATGGATGTGTCCCACAGTCAACAGTCCCAGCTTACTCACTTACACTTCACATTATACAGCTTAACCAAACAAGGAAGTCTCTTCATAAAGCTTCAAGTTAAAAGTTAAGCGTGCAGCAAAAACAAAATAAATTAATCTTCAATTACCTAAAATCGAGGCGGCTTAGAATCAGCAGCAAAATTCATCCATAAAAATTGGTGGTAGTGCAAAGTGTTCTTTCAAAGTGAAATGAAATGTCTCAATGCTGAAAATTTCTCACAGTCATTCTAATAACTTTGAAATAAATTACTTCTCATAGAAGCAGTCTCACTAGTCTCCTTACGGCTTATTTGACGTGTACGACCACCAAGAATTCAAATTAAAAATTCTTCATGGACGCAAACTCTCTATTGTCCATAAAAGTATGATTAAGCTTGACAAGTACAAAACCTCTGGAAGTTGTAACCACACTGCGAACCTTTATTTTTGGGCGAGGAAGTCTCTCCGTGTGTGTGTGTGTTGTAATAAGGCAAACATTTTTTTGTTACGTTATTATAGCAGCCACGTTCACGTTTTACTATTTGAGACATTGAAATCAGCAGAAGCCTCGCATTAATTGGACATTAGGCACGGTGTGTTGTTGCAGACAACTTGTAACGTTGTAACGAACCTCTCAGGCATCAGGTAAAAAAGGTAAATGCAAATTTGGAGGGAGACTTATTACACCCTGAAAATCTAAACTGATAAGGACGTGAAAGCAAGCTACCGTGACGAAATCCCCACAGCACGAATTGAATCTTATTGCACGTATGCGCGTATTATATAATAACTAATAAATGTAACAGAGAGGCTGTAGTAGTTGTGTTGTTGTTTGGCTAATCTACATAATGTGATGTGAAGGGAGAGAGGATCATGGCCATCATCACGATAATGGAAATAGTTATGAATCTCTACTACCGAAGACAAGTCTCGAAATCCACGCCCAACATAATTTCCGTACCGAAAGACACATTGTTACCAACTTAACTTACTGAAGCTAATCTACCTCTACATGGGACGTTCATTAACATACATGCAGAGAGGTAAATTTGCACGAACAATTTATGAGTTCTGCCTCATTCACTAGATCACTCGAAACAATCACACAACACTGTCAACAGTCAACAGTCTTCTACAAACTAGAAGACTAAAAAACGTGTGTGCGTCTTATCCATGCTTGAAATCACTTTTCTCAATTTCTGTACATTCTATAATATGTTGCTTCCTTTGAGTTTGAAACTTATTTGAAGTGTGGGTGGTGGTTCTCTCAGGGTGACAATTAATGTCTTTAATAACAAGACATCAAATAATTTATTGCACATGTAATTTGTTCTTTTGATGTGTGTGACACTCGTTACGCAACTAAAGAAAATCAACATGTATGTAAATCAACAATAATTTTGTCGTCATTGGTATAATTTGCAGTTATACTTGACGACAGACTCACGTAACCCGAGATTAATGGGAAGGAAATTGTCGAGCAAATGCAACATCATTCTTAGCTGATTTTCTGTGTGGGTTTGTGACTTAATGATAATTAGGATTATAAATGCAACGTGCCATGCCCCGTGAACAAGTGTAAGTCGTACAAATGCTAACTGTTATCTCACAAAAGCTGGCATATTGTGTGAGACATTTACTGGCGAAATCATTAATTGCGGAAGATCGCATCATAGGTTACTGACGGATTATGCATCCCTCAATAAAAAAAACTAGAATATTGACAAACTGCGGCTAAACTTGCGTCATACTTTGTTCTATCAGCTCTCCTGCTTCCTTCCCTGTGATAAAGTTGTTTTTATATTTTTGGAAACGCTATTTACAAGAAAATTATCTACGCGTGTGACTTGACGTTCCAATGGAATAGAACCGCATGGACTTGGCATGCTTTGCGATTCGATGAAAAACTGAATGAACCAAACTGGGACAAGAATCTCTCATTTTAATTATCGAGAATCTATTGTGCAGAAATGAAAGGGTGAAGACACAAAATATGCATATCCACCTTATGTAACCTAACATCCTTGCATGCAATGCCAGTTCTTCGTTCTTCTCGAAACTAATTACTAAAAAATGAAGCATCAATGTATGGAAGGGAAGTAAAGAGTACCAGCCACCAAAAGACCAGACCTACAACAAGTTTATGTGTGCAAAATAACAATATACACACACACAATGTTTTATATGCAATCAGCTCAATATTAAGTGTCATCGCATAAAAATAAACCGGAACCACGGCTGAGGAGTGCAAAGTAATTGTCTCCCAGTTTCTTTTTAAAGTATTGAAAAGCATCCGTTAATTTCTCCATAACTGTTAAGCACCTTTCCACCCTCGTAAAAATTTACTTACTGCATTTCTACCTGAAATATTGCAAACAAGTTTGCTTTATTAAATAAAATGAATGTCAGAAAAATGGTAAATTATTTTACGTTAACCTTAAATATTTCAGCAATCTTGTGTGTGTGTTAGGTCGTACGATAAATTGCGCTGACCATAGAAATACTTTTCATGCTTAGGAGTTTTAATCTTTTTAATAACTAACGTAACGTAATTTCTCACACCAGAGGAGACACGATATATAAAATATCTACAGTGTAGTCTTCTTGTCGACAAGAATTAATCTCCAACAGATTGTCATGATGGGTATTTTGATTGTAAACCTAAGCAGGCGTTATTTCTTCTTCCTTTCTTCCATTAGATGTTCTCACGTATATAAAAAGTATAACTTTTATACAAGACGGATGGCTTGCTGAGTGTCATCAGCCTCCCAATTTCCACGCTATGTGAACAATAACAAGTTAAATGTGTCTCAAAGAATAATTTTGATTCTGTCAACTGTTTGCACTTAGCACGAGATTTCCTGGTAGACTTGCACTACAACTACAAGGAACTATTTACACGTAATGTGTAATTTTGCAGAGTCAACAGAGTTATCGTATCATCACCGTGGGATGAGTCACACTCATCTCAACACGATGAATTTTATTCGCAGCGACAAGAGATCATGGCAGAAGTTTATATCCTTTCGACTCTCCTTCACTTAGTGAATATTGCCATCACCGAGTAAAAACACTTTTTATTACGAAATATTTCAATGTCACATGGAATGACAAAATAACCCACAGAAGATTGTGTAATTGGAGGAATTAGGAAAATTGGCTGGATCGTACCACGTTGAATACTTGAATTATTTAATTTTACAAAATTACAAACATGCAATGTAGAGGAAAAACTTGGGTATTTAGGAATATTGGAATAATATACAGCGTTGGCCAAATTAGTTCAGAACTGTATGGAACATACGAGAGTCAGTAGTTAAACTTTTTATCCACACTATCCTTTGCCTCAGTCTGGAGAAACTCTGCATGCGGTTTGTTATTAAAATGTACAACAATGACATGAAAGCACAAAAACTGTGCTCTTAAATCTGTCACGGTTGGAAAGGGAAATGACAGATTCGAGGTTATTTGTATTAGATGATCAATTGAAGGTGAGGCTACAACTAAATTGGAGTATTTTTCCCACAAGCCACAATTTTCAATCCAGCTCAACAGCGAGGAAACAAACAAATCCTTATTCCTTAATGAACTAATTGTTGTCTTGAGCTAACTCAAGATTTTGATAATATTGTAATACTTACTGTGTACTCACTATACTTACAAATTATTCAATACGAGACAAGAAATAATATAAACTAGCTTTTATGCAACACGCTGGAAATATGCGTTCATTAAAGCATATCCTCCTGATCTAGTCCACTGACTTAATGAAAGAAGCAATGGAATATGTTCCCCTGGAGTTTTGAACTTCTCTAAGGCTCGGATCACTGCAGTGCAGATGCTGAAGTCTCAGATGACATTAAATCCTCTATTGCCCATTGTAATTAGTCTTCCTACGGCCTCCCATTATAACATTTATACCCAACCAGTTATTTTAGGAGATTAGAAGGGCAAAGTATTTAGTATATCTTATTAAAGAGTCTATCCATTACTCCCACACATGTTGGTTTGCTTTTTTCTTCAGCAGTGACTTTTCAATCTGACACTTTAATTATTAATACAAGAGACTTATTCGGTCAAGTGTTTGATTCATCTGCGTTCTCATTACACATTCTGAATGCAAAAGACTCCCATCCTGCGAATGAGCAGAATAATCTTGAAAAACTAAGAAAACCCAGACACTCCCTGCCATCAATGCGATGATACGACGATACGACTGTCAGTGTACAAAGCTGCCTAAATGAGGTTCAAATATTCCTGTCAAACGAAAGAAATGCATCCCTAACCCGTAACACTGAGCAGACGCAAATGTAACTTGTGTTTAAAACTGTTGAATTACTTCACATCAGTCCTTTAACGATATTTACGACATAATTATTGTCAGGAAGAATCTACACATTCGTTAAGAATTACCCACATGGCAGAATATTGTAAGAAAATACCATCTTATTACAGGCGAAGATAAATTATCCCTACGATCATCCATAAAATTGTTCGGGAAGAGGAAATTGAATGCAGTTGTGTGCGAATTCTGTGAAATGCGAATGTATATGCAGCAGTATACATTATTTGTTGTAGCTGATGTTATAGAGGAATTTCATTCTCAGTCTTGAGACACTCTTGTTCACAACACAACTTCTCTGTAATGGTGTTTTTTGCATTTAAGACTGATGCTCTGTGAAATGAAGATCCACAGGAAGTACTTCGGGCAGATAGATACACACTAACTCCCAGTGTGAAGGGAAAAACTCTCTTCCTCCAAAGTTTTTGCCTCTGAACGGTTTCCTAACTTGATTTGTATTCGGAGCAATCATCGCCATTATCATTTAAAATGAAGCATCTGAATCACTCCATCTCTCCTAAAGAAAACCAGAAACTCACAAAGTACCAAAGTATTTTGCTTGTCACCTTGTCTCCTCTCCTATAATGAAGAAAACACCTACCAACAAATAAGATATACACCAGCAGACAGCAGAAACAGATAAAGAATTTCCTACACGATGCGAACTTCTGACACTTGAGTTGTTCTTCTGAAACTCTGTCTAAATATTTACTTTAAGGGATGCTGCTTCAGTACGGAAATGTTTTTCTTGATGCAACTCAAGTGAGTGTAGAAAAAGTAAACATAGTTTCCTCTTTTACTCTCGTTTCATATTTATTTCTTCTAAAAGATCACCACCAACTGATAAGCTTGTGGAGATGCGCAACATTATTTCGCACTCGAATTCTCAAATAGTCTCACACAAAATCCATTGATCTCCTATCCACAACCACTTTGCTGATTGCTCACTTCTAGAATCTAGAATATTACACTTCTTTCAGACTTGTTCTCATATCACTCGTCAGATTACAATGCGATTTTACATAAATGGTTCGCTCAAAAGTTAAGCTTTGTCATAAATCACAAAGAATAGAGAAGTAAGAGAAGCGTTAGTCGATGTATACAACAGTAGTGAAAGTAAGTTGAAGGAAGGAACACTTTAGAATATAGAGCTTAAGTTAGTTAGCATGATAAAACATCTGTATTCTTCTTCTGTTCTCTGTGAGTAGAGAACGGATGAATTGTGTGAGTCACAGAGACATTTAATGATTGCATGTGTGTATCAATTTAGGCGTCATCCAACAATCCAACTACACTCCCAGGTCTCAAATCCTTCATCTCATTTCCTTATTTAAAAGAGATGAAAACTATAAGCTTAATGGGGCAGTTCCTTCGAGAGTTACCCATGATTAGCAGTAAAAGAGCTTCGTCGTCGTTCATCGTTGGTGTAGCCGTAATGCTTTTTTACTCGACCGATCCTTCCATTTAAATCCGTTGTGATGAATGAATGAAGCACTAAAAACTCGTGGTTATTGCGATGCAAATAATCTAACTCAATTTAAATATATTAAAAATCGTAACAAACAGGGTGCTTTGCAATATTTGGTGTTCTTTACGACATTCTCTCCCTAAACTGTATACAACTAAACTTCTAATGTAATATTATAAACGAGCCCGACAGCCAAAGGTCAGATTCAAATACCTGAAGAGAATGTCGTTATATTCAGAAGACACACGCCGTGTGTATCTCACGATCAGCACACATTTACTCTATATATGTACTTCAAAATTAGATCAGAATTTATTGAAACCTACACCAATGACGACATCAATGGCGAAACAATAAACAAAATTAATTGCACAGGGAAGCTGCAACGTGAAAGTATCAAATATATTTCCTTTCCTAGTTTCCTACAGATCCAATCTGCTACATTTTTGCAAAGACTGAAGAGGAGTTATGGAATTGGGTTTCAGTTTCACATACCAGTTCAATGGCAGTGGGAACTAAAACTGAGTCTGATGTTTGAACTCACAGGATATCGCTTATTTGTAGTTTTCTCTGCAGCTTAAATATCTACGTGCCTTGAGCAAAACAAATTATTCGATAAAAATAAAAATATCTTATTTGCACTGAGACTAACACTGCAAAGTTCACTGAATTTCCTAGTGAGGAGCATCTCTCTCTCTCTTACATCACGTCTTATGAAATCTACACATAAATTTCTGCACGTGTTCTTCGTGTCTATTTATTCTGCAAATAGTTTCAACAGAACCAAGTTGAAATTGAGTTGATGAGAAGAACTTAAATCTGCCAAAACCGGCTTGTTTTTCTCCATCTCTCTGAGTTCTTCAATTAAGTGGAAATTAACTCTTCATACTTACAACTCTTTGATAATAATGTGTAACGAAAAGGGGAATCAAAGAGTCTGTCCATCAGCATGGAGTGTTTTAATGCCACTAGCAATTCTTTCAACGTAACAAACTACTCTCGTCTGCTCGTCAGTTCTGCTCTGGTCACCAAAAAATCGACACTCTTAGAGACTATGGAACTCTTTACGAGGATGATGATGAAGCATTATTTTAGTCCGTCCACACAGTTCCAACGGAAAGCCTGTCTGCTGGAAACTCATTCCAGTGGAAAAGCATGAAACACAATGCGACAATCCCTTTTCCATGTACAAACATTCACCGATGGTCGGCAAGTATTGAAGAGAGGATCTGACAAAACGCTGACAATAGAGGAGCAGTAGCAATGCTACACCTTCCGTTGCAAGTTCAACCAGAAAAGGTTCTGTAGTTCTGCGTGAGTAAAATGAATAAAAGCTCAGGATGTGGTTTCGAAAGAGAATTTTTGCAAAGAGAGCATTGCAAAACTCACTCAAAATCCCCTCTCAGTCGAAGCTCATCATCCAAGCAATAAAATCGACCAGCATGTAGACAGACTTATTTAATGTGTGTGAGCATATCATCCACATCCAACACAATGTTTCGCTACCATTTACCATCTCCCTCGCACTACACTTCTATTCATCTTCTCGGCCCAAAGATTGCACAATACAATTTCAACAAAACCTCCTCTCAATCGAAACAGAATGCAGTTGAATGCGGGCGAGAAATCACGGAGAAAATAGTGAAACACCGAAATAATGCTCTCCAACTTTACCTACGACCAGCGGATAATGGGCCATACGTGGCCCACAACTTATACTTTCATTAAACCAGTTAACATTAATATTTTAAACGCGTCCATTCGATTCCTTAAGCTTCTCACTTTTAAATACTTTTCGCACACTTAAGGACCCTTGATGCTGCACAGAATATTTCACAAGGAAACCTATAGGAACGCAGTCTGGAACACAACTCCGTCCAAAACTAAAATCCCTCTGGAACTTTTTTGGCTCTCACTTTTGCTCATAATACACAAGGAAGTTTGAAACTCACGAAATATTCTCCCTGGAATATTCTACGACAGCAGACACGGGCAAATAGGGGAAAGCTTCGGAATGAACTCAATATAAAGTCTCAAGGTTTCCCCGTTCAGCTGCATTAATTTATCACAACTACCGAACTACCTTTTTATATCACGACCAGTCTTTCCTCCAAGGTTTAACATCAACTTTATGGCATCAAGTTGATTTTGTATATCTGATCTATCGATCTCTAGGTGTCCTGTAGGAAACTTCCAACTCTGAATGATTCAACTTCATTTTACATCATTCATAAACCGAATCATAGGTGATAACTATTTGTTTGATGGAAAAACTTTAAACTCCAGTTTTGCCCGTAAAATACGTAAGGATAATAAAGTTAAGTCTGCTGTAGTGGAGTTTGTGTATGTAGCAAGCAAAAATTGGGAGTGATTATTGAACAATGAATTTTAATATTTTGCATGACTAAATGTGTATTTTTCCACTTGTCACGCTTAGCGATTTTATGATGTAAGATGTAAAGGAACATGTAATATTATTATGTGTGTGTGTGCAAGTGAAAAGCAAACGAAACATTAAAAACTTTTTAGTTTTTCGAACATAACGAAGCAAAAAGAGAGGAGTGGTGACTGGAGTGAAGCGAAAGCAGAAACGTGTCATTCGAACTTCACAAGAAATCGACACAACCCCAATATGCTTAATGTAGCTATTTCGAGAGCATTTGTCAAACTTAAAGCCCTGAAGGCCATATTCCATACTGAGATTTGTATTATTATGTTAATGAGGGGTACTTAAATGCTTTCGTTACACTGGGTACATTTTACCAAGAACGAGAAACAAAATTGCAAAAAGGATTCACAAATTGAACGGGCGAGTTTAAAAGAATCTTTATTAGCCGTGTAATGTTGTAAAACTGGGAAAATCCAAGCCCAACTTTGACTCACAACCATCCAAAAGAAATAACCATTTAACAAGAGATTCCACATTAAAGATTGTAAAAGATTATGAGAATTAAATGTGACAAGTTTGAAGGAAGGAACTCTAACCTCACAACCGCAACGTGCATTTTTCCAACTCTGAGGAGTTTTCATTGTCATCCTGCGAGTTGCTAAGCCTCCAATCTACAAATTTCGTTGCACATTTCAACTTCACCACTAGCAAAACTCCCTGCGAGCCTCTTTCTATCGATAAAACCACACGAATGTTGAATTGCACGAAATACTCGGCACTGCCAACTCGTAAAATCCAATGGTGAATGGGCTGCAACTCACACGTCACATTTGCGAATCGCCAAAACTGCGAGCTGTGCGTTCACAAACAGAGTGTTTATGGAACCCATGAAATTCCACTATCGATGTTTCTGCACGACTCTTCTATCGCCACTGTGGACAGTTTCCACTTTGGAGTGTCCTTTAAACCAAGAAAACCTTGTGGGATGAAACAGCTACAAAAAGTATCGCCACACTTCTTTCTCGTCACGAGTGTTTTGTAGTTGTAACTTTGTAAGTCGGAGGAGTGGACGGGACGGAGAAAGAACGTAAAACCGGTGAAAGGATGAAAAACGGGGAGTGAAATGGGGAAATCCCGTGAATGAGTTGTGAATCAATGAGAAGGAATGAGCCTAGGACAAGTCTGAGGACGAGAGACGTACTCACAGGAAGAACCTGCATTGCACACTGTCGAACTGTAACTCTCCCGGTGGGTAAAAGTAGGTCTGCTTTTTCTCCGACTTCTCACAAGGGAAAGGTAATGAAGCAAGACTCTCAACTTTGGTGGGATTGAACCATATCGCACACACACACACACACACACACATATATGCTGAGGTTGCAATGGATTGTGTTTAGTAGAACTCTCCGCAAATTATGCAGTCTCGCATGACTGCAATAAAACAAATATACATAAGGAGACGAAGACGATAGAGTCTGTAGTCTGTATGTCTTAGCATTAAGACCGATGGTATCATGAGCAGGAAGAAACTCTCAACTGGATTAAGGAAGTGATCCGAAAATCCGAATGAAATTTGGTCGTCACTGACCTGCGTGTTTTGGATTCATGAAAATCCTCCTAGTGTACTTTCCTCGTATTTCGTCTAGTCCGTGTGAGACCGAGCAAGTTGGAAGTAATAAAAGCACCGGGCTTAGGCTATCACTATTATCATCACCGCGACCGATACTGCCACACTGCACTGCCTGCCTTCACTCTCTCTCTCTCTATAGAAGAATTCTAGAATTCTAGACTAAACTTTTCTTCTCAAAATAAAGCCATCGTCTAATCCCGATTTCCTTCCTTCACCCGCC
>JAQGAC010001814.1:0-12355 GCA_034696585.1 Isotomurus maculatus
CTTAAAGAGAAATAAAGATAAATCCTGGCTACACATTCGAAAGTCTAACTGCCAACTACATATTATTTCATCCGAATTAAACCCTCACCCGACAGTTATCCTCCGGGAAAAGTGCGCATCCTCAGTGACCAAAGCTGTTTTGACCTTCCTCGAAGAACAAGACTTCGTAATTATAGATATTAATTTTGTGGGTTCAAGAATTTTAAACTTTTATTACGACAGTAAATTCTTAAATGCGTCGATTTTAAAGACTTTATATCTCTTAGAACGATAGGATTTTTGTGACTTCATGTAAACTCATGATTGTGATTTTCTCAAATTCTTGCTCAATTAATAATTCAAAATTGTTTACATTTGATTTTTTAAATTTAATACCCTGCGGTATTTCTAAGATTTGATTTCTATATTTTTTACATCTTCTACGTAAATTACTGGGGATGGATGGATGATGAATTGTTCAATTAAAATGTACCTTCATCTTCATCTTCTTGAATCTTATCTAGGATCTGATGAGAAAGAACTTCTTTCTGATGGAGAAGGGAATGTGATTCCCCAGCAATTTGTTCCTCCCATGGAAAAGCCCAGGTCAACAGTGACTTTTACTCGAAATGTTGACGAAGTACCGGAGAGGCAGTCCCTTCTGCAGGCTCAAGGACAACGCGTCAAGAAATGTAAATATTATTCAATTTAACTTGTAGTAGACTTGTGACTATTCTTTTGATTAGATTATTATTCTAATTCACTTATTTTCATTTTATTAAATATTAGAGATAACTGCTCCTGTCCACCTTGATGATTACTTGGATTTGGACTTCTACAACGAAAGCAACACGGGAATGTTCATTCCTGGTTTCAAGCCTACCAGTTGCCCTGGAAAGACTCTGCAGGACACTCATGAAGACAAGAGTCGTTTCCTGAGACAAAGATACCCACTACGAATGCGACTTCTCCCAGGCATGCGCTTCAACCAAGAACTTTCTTTCGGCACTGACCTCAATGGCAAGACGCTCCAAATATTCCAAGAAGTTCGTCCTGAAGAAAAAAAGAAAAGGACCTACAAGAAGAAGAAGACTCCTGCACCGAAGAAGACACACAAGCAAGCTGATGGCGTTTTCTATCCCAATCTGCCAGCCGTCCAGCAGCAACGACAAAGAACCAAGAACAAGGTATTGGCAAAACAACTTGTAGATTCTACGTTTGACGCCGCGAGGGAAAAATTGCTTAATGAAGAATCCAGCGAATGCGTGAGGAACTACAACATTTAGCTGGAAAAGGAACTAAGGAAACCTCATGCTGAACGCACATGGAGAAAGCTGGATCGTCCCGAGAACTCACGAGATTACAACATCTCCTCGGCTGCACGAGGTGTTCCCTTCTACACTCCTCCGTCTTCTGAAGACGAAGAGGCTCCGTGCACCTCACAACAGGCTCTCAAGAGGTGTCGCATCGTTTCAGATGACGAAGATCTTCCACCCTGCCCCATGAATTCACCAAAAGACAACAACAACAACAAGAAAAAGACAAAAGCCGAGCTCGTTGCCGAAATATTGGAGGACAGGATTTTTGGTGAGAATGAGGATAGGCGTAGGACTTTGCGAGAGTTAGATGAGGAGAGGAAAGACAAGAGGAGAGTCGAGAAGGCTCGTCCCTCTGCTAGGGAAGTAGAAGTAGCTGCAGCCATAGCTAGCATTTCCGATTGTTTGGGGTTAGAACCAAAACAACATTATCATAATCCTGAGGAAAATATACATGTAGTGTTTCTGGGAGAGAATGGAGATATGTTGGAAGGGCAGGAAGGGAAAGAGTGTAGTCTATTCGCTTGTAACTTTACCAAGCTAAAAATAGCCTCCATAATATATTCTGGGTCTATAATATATTAAGTTTAACTCGATAATTAAGAGTCATCTCTGTTCAAGACTTGTTATCTTTGTACTTCAGATGCACATGTTGCACTTCGCCCCATAAACTAAATTGCGTTCCAGTTTATCTTAGGATAGTCATCCCTTCGTAAAATTAACTTAATTAAATACTTAATATTATTGCTAAAGATGATGACGAAAGATAATTGTAATTTAATAAGTCATTAATGTGTAATTAATTAATTAAGAATGGAATAATTATATATTAAGGTATACGAGATGACGGCAGCCATCATCTCCTATACCTCACCTATGTTAATAAATGTAGGTCAGTGGTTGTATGGAAGGGAGTAGTGTTTAGTGTTGGGAAGAGTAGGAAGGAGTCGGTTATTGACCCCACTACTCACCTCGAGGACTCGCCACGCTTGCCTGGCTGGCTCCTCGGGATTCAGTCTAATGCGCTCAAACGGGAAGGATGTCAATTCCCTTCCCGGAGCTATCTAATTCGAGGAATCATATTAGGTTATTTCTCAGTTAATAGTTAGAGTTTAGGAAGTATAAATTATAGTCCTATTCATCTATTTATATATTTATTTCTAAGTTTCTTTTATTTGTTTCTTCCAAATATTAAAAGTACTTTGTCTTCAGCAAACTTTTATTCCTCACCGTAAAATTCATCCGACATTTCCAGTCGCTGGACCCGTAGGTCAAACTTACCAGGACGTTACACGCTGTACAAGTAGAGAAAGCTGCTGCTAGATGCTCCGGTGAAGTTGAGAAAGTAAAAGCAGGGAGCTCAAGCGACAAGGAGAATGTGAGTGTAGGAAGCTCAGTTCAAAAGGAGAGTGAGGGTACAGACACGGTGAATCCCGAAGATGAGATTTTTTAGTTGAATTCTCACTGGTCTGATGACGAAATTCAAGTTCAGAGCAAACCTAAGACAGCTGCGAGTAACGCTACCGTTGAAGTCGGGTTAACTACTAGTCCATTGTTTCATTCTCAACGAATTGTGCCAATCGGTCTGTATGAGAAACTCCCAGGTACTACCCCGCCTACCATTAAAGCTGACGCTGGAGTTCTTGCTCGGCAAAAACTCGAATGCGAAAGATTCACAGGGGAAAAGTTTTATTGTGATGACAAGGTCTTGGTGAAGTTAAGTGAACCAAACTGAAGGTAGGGAAACTTGCCTGCAGGTATCTCTTAATATGCCAGAACTGCAGATGCTTGCACGTCAGATATGTGGCTACTTGAATAGGGGCACTATTATGCTCATCGAAAAACGCCGAGCTATCGCCAAGGCTGGATCCCAAACCCTATGGAGAAGCTGGTTGTTAAATTGGCACGACAACGGTTGGCTGAAGGTAACTGCCCAGATGAAAAGTTTGAAGCATACAAGCATTTTATCAAGCTAAACTCTGCAAAGATGAAAGAATATACATAGAGATTTAAAGAGGTTGATGAAGCGTATGACAGGGCTCTGCGAGTCGTAGATTTAAACATGAAGGTTGTGAATCTTGTGGAGACTACCACAAAGGATGGGATATTTTGTGCTCGAATTGAGTAAACTCATATCTCGTTCTTTTCTCGATTTTAGAATTTAAGAATTTAAGAATTTAAGCTCTGAATTATATATTTACTTAACCATATCCAAAACTATGTATGGAGAATGAAGAGTATTATTTAATATTTAGCAATAAGTATTAGTGTATAATAGTGATTAGTTGAGTGAGAGTCTGGTTTGACATTCTAGTAAATAATCTGATCGGTAGGAGAATCTCACAATGACACAATCTCCGGACGTCCAGACAGCATGGATTCAAGTGTAGCTAGCGAGTGAGAGCTGTGAACATCAACAGCTTTACAAATAGACCCAAAATAACCTTGTTCATAGTAAGGAGCATAATATACCCCTCATTATATCTCTTTGTTTGAATGATTGAATTAGAATTTTCGATTATTGTACCAGTTTAGCCCCAAACTTCCAATTGTAGTGTGGTTGAATATTTTGAATATTTATTAATTAGAATTTTCTATTATTGTATCATTTTATCGCTAAACTTCCAATTGTAGTGTGTTTGTGTAGGTGTAAATCAGAATTATCTATTCTACTGTAAGAATTTTCTATTACTGTACTAGTTAATCAACAAACTTTAAAATGTAGGTGAGAAACTATCTAAACTAAGAGTGGAAACCGTGAAATGCAACAAAACCCTGTGTTTGATTATTTATAAATTACATTTTACCAGTACAAGACTGCTTTTAAGATGACATTTTTTAAAGATAACCTTCCTTTTTTCACTTACTAACTATAACTATAACTATTCATTGTACTATAAGAGCGAATAAAATGAGAAAATTAATAACTTTGCTGCTGTGTGTGTATTTATGATTCGATAACTACATTAATTTTGTACACAAATAGTTCCACAAAAGACGAAGAACACTTTATATCTAAATATAGACAAGTCACACCAGTCCTCTGTTTGAATAACTGTTAAAGGTACACTAAAAATGGGTTGATAGAACTCTGAGGCAATGCTGAGGCAGGACTGACAGAAACCTGGGACAACACTGAGAGGAAATCTGAAGTAATGCTGAGTCAGAACTAACATTTTAAATTACTTAAATTAATGTAGCCGTAATAATTGTACTGCATTTGCAATCGTTGATGGAACTAGCAGAACTTAAATGGAAGGCTAACTGAAGTACCACAGACTTTCATATAGATGCATATTTCATAATAATGTAGATTAGGTAAGGATTTAAATTAATCGGATAATAGTGTACACAGATTCACAAACAACGGGAGTTTATTTCAACAAGCACCAAACATAAATACATAAGCTTCAGTATTTGATGTGTGCAAACATGTGAGCATACGAGTGTGCGTCTAATTAATTCATAAATACAATCATTTTAAAGAATTAACAAACCTCCGAATTCATGTAAGATCTCATAAAAGAATTACCCGCTGAGGTGTGCATATAATGTTAGCGTACAGTTTGAAACTCGTTAGTTAATACGGAGGCTTTCCAATAATATATACATTAGCTTTACCAGTTGATTCGTTCACGTTATGTCTGCATACTTGTGTGCGACTAATTAAATGTACTCAATTTAAAGAATCGATAAACCTCCGAATTCACATAAGATCTGAAAAAGATTAACCGTTGAGGTATACATATTATGCTAGCATACCACTGTGCAACTAATTAAATCATTAATATACTTAATTTAAAGAATTAATAAACTTCCGAGTTCACATAAAATCTCATAAATGAATTAAAGGTTGAGGTGTACATATTATGCTAGCAGAATACCTACCAGTTTGCAAATAATTATTTAAACTGAAGGAATCCGAAGGGGCATCAAATCATAACTACATAAGCTTTAACAGTTGATGTGTGCAAGTTGTGTTATTATACATTCTGCAACTAATAAATTGAACCATATGCTTTCTTTGTGACTTCGACACAACGCCGGATGCGATGTTTTACTATTTGCTCTGGTGTGGCGACCTGATGACGTAACTTGCGTCTCGGCTCGTTTGCATGAACGTATACCCGACAATGGTCGCGGATTTGTTGCGAGAGGTAATCTATTAGAAAGATATTTAATTTAAAATTCCACCATGCTTTTCGCAATATGTGTTTATATGTTTTATCTTAAACCTACATTTAACTGGCTTTTCACTAGAATTGGCGTGGGGAATTTCCTTGTCTGCTTCAGCTATAGCAATACCACTGGGACCTGACATGACAAGTTTAACATTCATATTTTGTACTACAACATTTACATCAACACAGTTAATTGAATCCAAACCATTAGCAGAAGTTGGAGTTATGTTCAGGGTATTTGGAGTTCCGCGGATTGTTGGAGAAGTAGTAGCAGAAAATGATTGTAATGTCTCATCAGTTGCAGGGTAAGTTGAAGAAGGAGAAGTAAGTGATGATTTTAAGGTCTTGGAAGACTCAGGAAGAGTTGAAGATTCAATGGTTGATGTTGGAAAGGTCTTGGTGGGCGCATGGGAAGCTAAGGGATCTGCAGTTGATGATTGAAAAGATTCGGTAATTGTTAGAATAGTCAGGGAATCAGTGAATCTCGGTGGAAATTTTTCGGTAGGCACAGGGGAAGGTGTAGATTCCATGGGTTTTGGTGCAAGGACCTTAGTGAGTCCATGGGAAGGTGATGAAACAGTGGATTTGGGTGAGGAGGTATTGGTAGGTGCATGGGAAGCTAAGGAATCTGCAATGGATGATGGGGAGGATTGGGTAATTTTTAGGATAGTTGAGGAATCACTGGATCTCGGTGGAAATTTCTCGGTAGGCACAGGGGAAGGTGTAGAATTAGTGAATGTCGGTGCAAAGGACTCTATGGAGGAGGACAATGGAAAGGTCTTTGTAGGTTTAGACCAAGCAAAGTTAAAGAAGATGCAGAGGATGATGGAAAGGTCTTGGTCGGTTTAGAGAAAGTAGAGGAAGAAGCAGATGATGATGGAAAGTTCTTGGGAGCTGCAAATGAAGTTGAGGAAGAAGCAGATGATGGTGGAAAGTTCTTGGGAGATGCGAAAGAAGCGGATGAAGACGGAAAGGTCTTGGTGGGTGTACTCGTGTAAGTCCAAAAATCAGCGGGGAATGATTGTAAGGTCATGGAAGGCTCAGGAACAGTTGGAGGTTCAATAGATGAAGGTGGAATGCTCTTGGAAGGCACAGGAAGAGTTAAGGATTCAGTAGATGAAGGTGGAAAGGCCTTGGAAGGCTCAGGGAAAGTTGGTGTTTCAGTAGACGAAGGTGTAATAGTCTTGGAAGGCACATGAAGAGTTGATGTTGGTATTCATAATACCTCCTTACACCGAAAAAGTGCGAGGTAGACCTAACACTCATTGAAATTCATATTCATAATCACCCGGGCGACTTTGACTCAGCTTTCACTCCACTTTCCCTCCACTTTCTTTGAAGATGAGTGCCCTCATATTCATAATGGAAACTTGAGGTCGCACTTATCCTCAAAATCCAATTTTCACTCGCTTATCTTGAGGAAGGTCAAGGGGTTCCCTCAGCCCTTAAAAGTTTTTGAATAAAGGGACTTTCTTCGATTTCACATCGCCTAAATTAGTAAACATGATCCTGGATAGACTGTATATCCTGTAAGAACGTCTTAGAAGACGGAGACGTGTTCGAAACATCCCTTTGCGTCGTGTAGAGGATTATTCGAATCCATTGGCGCTGTACGATGCAGTTCAGTTTAAACGGCGATTCCATTTAGAAAAACAAACGGCACTATACGTAATGTCACTTATTGAACCCGGATTACATTCCCAAATAAGAAGGGGTGTGTGGATTCCAAATATTATTCAATTAACGGCGGTACTACGCTTTTACGCGTCAGGTTCTATCCAGTTGGTCATTGCAGACATTGGAGGTATCAGCCAGGCTACTGTTTCAAGACTTGTTCTTCAAATCTCTCAGCGGATTGCAAAATTAGCTCGAAAATTCATTGCTTTTCCAAAACACTCGAACGCTGCTGAATACAGGAGGAAATTTTCTGCTATTGCAGATAGTGGAACGTCGCCTGGAATTCGTAATGACACGTAAATGACACACTCATTAGACTCCAAAAAGTATGAAAACCTCAAATTTAAAATTTAGCCAAACTTACCTGGTAACAGATCCTCCTGGTCATTTGGAATTGGATAGCCACAAAGACCATCCTTGTGAAGCAACTCGTTGCACAAGGTGCAAAATTTCAAATGCTGGCTTATCAGATAAGTGTAGATCTTGGAGTCTTCATCAAATGAAAACTCACAATAACGACATGCAATTTTTTGGAGAAATGTTTTTCCATGTTGTGCATAGACTGGAGATGTTGCTCGTACGGATGCTCACGAATGAGTGTGATGAATAAAATAAAATTGCTCATATATTCTTGGGGTAAAATGATTGATTGACATAATGAAACAAAGAACTTATTTAAAGATTCATAAATTAACAACAAATAAAAATACAACTAAAGGACAAGTTTTAACGAATTATGCACTGCCACATACAGATAAATATTCTTATTAAGGACCAATATTAAAAAGCATCTTTCCACAAAATGTCAATGTGCTGCCTACGAATATCACACACATATAACTCGTTTTCTTCAGAAGCAAAAACTCTTTCCCTTTTCTCAGTTTCTGCCAAAGCATAATATTTAAAATTCAACGTAACTTGCAGCCAAAAAAGAAAAGGAATCTTAAGAATTTTTTTGTGTGCAACTAGAAAAGGAAGACATGGAGCATGTTTTACAGCCGGATGATTTTTTAAAAGTAGGGGTTACGAATGAAATTGTCAACTCGCTTATCACGAAAGTAAAGATGTTGAAGGGGAAGATGATACGAAGGTAAAACCATCAAATGCCACAATATGATCGGGTCGGATGTAGACTAAGAAATCTATTGGGAAATGGGTCGAACCGGGGACTCATTCCATTTTCTCAGTTTCTGCCAAAGCCTAATATTCAAATTATCTAGACTTCAGACCAACTTGCAGCCAAAAGAAGAAGAGGAATCTTGGTTTTGATACAAAGGTAAACCCATCAAATGCCACAATATCATCGCGCCGGATGTAGACAAAGAAATCTATTTAGAAATCGAAGTGAATACTACTCGTCTAAAGTGGATGGGTATCCACTTCCGGAGGAAGTTGCAGAGCAAAGTATCAGACCTGTACCATGCACAAAGTGGATTCAGTCAATGCTTCTTTAGTCTGCCTTGCAAGATTTTTGGCGATAAAAGCAGATAAATAGCCTAAACATAAAAAGAATTTGTTTCCAAGATGCTACAATCTCTTGGAGACCAACATCCGATTGCTAGGACGATGATTCAAACAACAAAAGAAGTGGTGACGAATTCTTACATGACGAAACAAACGGCCTAAAATGCAGCAAGTGAATTTCTGAATGATGATATGGCAATTAGCCTAACAATTGTAAAGATTAATGTTGCCAACAAAATACAAATATCTTCAAGATAATCAACATCGATGAAATCATGATGACCTCTAGACAGAAGATGTACGAGATGGAAATCAAGGAAATGATGACAATCATGCAACAGCAAATGGCTGAAAAATAGCACGTGATTTATGATAGCTCCTAAATTCTCACTCGAAGCCTTCAATTAATGTTTTCTTGTTTTCTTGTTTAGCAGCAATTCTTGTTTACTTTGCAAAACTTCAAATACCTTTTTGAAGTTTTGCATGCTCAACTGTATGTGGCAATGCAATGTGTTCATAACTTGTCCTTTTGAACCATTAACAATGAAATATTAATCTCAAAAATGTAAAAATGAAAAACAGTGCATCGTTATTAACTTGTCCTAAATAAATATAGTTTAAATTAAATAACTGAAATACCGCTTGTTGAACAACAAAAAGTGTTATCTATTTATAACGAAATAAACTGAAAACTTTTGAATCAATAACTGAAAAGCTTGAAAGTCATTGTGAAAGTCATCGTGAACGAGGCTTTTTAAGCAAAACTATTAGCAGATTTCAGACATTCGGCAATCTTGTTCACATATTGGAAGATAAGAAGGTCCATTACCATCTGGTGTTCATGATCCACCTGCTTCAGATCTTCCTCTTTGCAGGCTAGTTGTTGCTCCAGATCCCTCATGTCCTGACAAATTCTAGCCCTCTTGGCCATGACAGCCTCCAATTCCACCTTATTTGTCTCATAGAAGACTAGTAGTAATATACAAATATGTATATTTTCGCCATCGCAGCGGGGCTTATGGGAGGTCGGCGGCGCGTGACGTCGAATGGCAAATAAATGAGGTCAACGCGCTTTTGTAGGGAACAATTAACTTTAATATGAAGCACTAATAACTGTGGTAACACTGGCCAATTATGAACACGTTAAACTCGATGAACTTCGTAGACCGATTGTTGAGTGCTCTAAGCTTGAATGAAGTAAATCTGTAAACAATGAACAAACGACATTACAGCAACGCAATTAAGATTAAAAATTGATACACACGAATAATGCAACACATGATAATTAATATTGTTTGATCCTACCAACACACATTATGAACACGTTATACTCGATGAACCTTCGTAGAGCTTATCAGCTAGGATTGCAGTAATTATTCAAGAAGGAGTTGTTGTTGAGTGCTCTAAGCAGACACAAAATGGAAATCGACAATGGCAAATCTGTGAACAATAAACAGATGACTCTCAGCTTGCAACTCGATATTAAATGACACATGATATAAACTGCTTACCAATATAATTAATCTCTCCAACGTCACACTAATGTTATCTACTTCAGATTCGTGGGACTTCGGATAACAAACAAATCTTGTATACTTCATACTCATCAGCAGTAAATGTTAATCGTCATTTTTCAACGTGCTCCTTTTTCCACAGAGTACCTTCTTTCGAATCCACGACCTAAACCAAATCATCAACACATGAGTAAACAAACCATTGTTTAATACAAACGAAACTTCTGACTGTCAGCACTTACCTTGAGATACACGACTTGTCTAGGCACCTCTGTAATTTCGAAATCCCCTGACACTAAAACGTCCCTGTGAAATGGCAAATTGTAGAACACTCAGCTGTATGCAACTTATGATTAAATACTCTTTGATATTACCACTCACGCAAATTATGAACACGTTAAACTTGATGAACCTTTGTAGACCTTATCAGCTAGGATTGCAGTACTTTAGGTGAGAGACCCTTCAGGAGAATTCAAGAAGGGGTTGTTGAATGCGGTTGTGGTGGTGCATGGATGAATTGGAGGTGGGCCACAGTAATTGTGGTTGGAGATTGAATTTGGTGGGTTCATCTCTAACCATTCATCCAATCTCAAGTCAGCATTGGGACTGAGTGAATCACGTCGTGAAATCCGGAGATGATTCACAACCCACGTCCCAATGCTATTCCAATGCTTATACATTATGTACGAGCATTGGAATACGCAGACTATGGACAGTATCACCATCGCTAAAAATCAAGACAATTAATGAAATATTATATTGATTTCATGCAATTTTACATCCATACCTATTGAGTAAGGAAGAAAGGGTCCCTTGGCTTCTTCCTGGAGTGGAGACGCTGTGGTTGACCCTTGTAGGACCAATGAAGGACAGTATGAGTCCAGTACTGCCTGAGGTCGCCCCACAAGATACAAAGTGCTATTAATGCACAATGAATCTTGTGGAGGCCAATAAACGAAAATACATTTGGATATGCAGGATAGGCAATCGTTCCAATGCCTTCCGCAATCCATGGTGAACTGACCAAAGGTAGATAAATTACCTTTCGGGCAAAGTTATCTCTTAGTAGATAACATATAGGTAAATGGTTATTTTTATATATCAAATTAAGGGACTTCATAATATTTTCATAATGCATGAAAGACAAAGGCTTTCAATCATCCCAAAGGTTATCATGTCTGACCTTTGGGAAGCCATTGTCTTTCGCCTGGTTTATTCATCCTGGGCAGTTCCCAATTAACTTCTTAAAGTAAAATTAACTTTCTCACAATGAAGTTAATATTTTGGGTGGTTTTCTGCGGATTTTATCCACTTGTCTACCTCCAGCAGTGTCGAGAGTTTCTCCATTGTTCACCTTGTGTGAATGACGGTGAAATGTGCATGTGGACTTTGCTTCGAGGTGAATCCTCAGGTACGTGTATCGACACTCGGGAATATCGAAATTACAAGATTCGAGTCTCTTACAAAACGGATGCCTCATGTGCTCGGTATTTTAAGTTCTTGGGTAGGTTATTCTATTAAATAATTCATAGATTTGGTTCAAATGAAAACAATTTCAGTAAAATGTTTTCGTTTACTTTCCTAAGACGCCGTTAACGTCCAGCAAAGTCCAAGCGTGGAAATTCGGGGTGAGTCTGCTGTATCTAACTCTACAACGGTTTCAACTCCGTTATTGAGCACAGGAAAGGGTAACGAAATGAATTAACAAATTATCATGCTCCATAATGTCTACTATGAAATTTCACAGCTTATGTTTCTATTTCTGTGCTTTTTTACCTGTGAAGGTGTGATACGAGTGGAAGCTGCCAATTTAGGAGCTAATAACTCTGTAAGTTCACCAACATCCCATTTGCTGCCAAATCCTGTGCAGACTCAAATACTGAACGGTAATTCAAACCTAACGTTAATGAATCAATTACGATTAAATTACTAAATATATTTAATTGAATGATTGTGTAACTGTGATCAGTTTCAGTTCTTCCGGATTACATTGAAAGTATTGTTATTGAACCTTCATCGTCTACAACGACGGAAATAGTGCCTGCGTCAAGATCTACGGAAATACCACCGGTACCGGGTAGAGACGTCCGACTTGGTAAGTTACTAATTAAGTCATTGTTTGTCAATTAATTACAACAAATTAAGTGGTATTATGAATTAAATTTAAATAATTTGTTATTTAAAGGTACGAATACTTCCGAAATTCTCGAAACGACAGTGACTG
>JAQGAC010001815.1:0-12353 GCA_034696585.1 Isotomurus maculatus
TCATCTTTATACACTTGGTGTAATTTTGGTATGCACGAAAGATTATTATTATGACATGGGCCAGTAGATGAGCGTTAAATTGGGAGATGCAAAATGGAAATGAAAATAGATTAAACGAACCTTCACATGCAATAAGTGTACCTTTCATTCATCTTCTCTGGTAATCATAATAAACGTTGCTGGTTATGAAGGGCAAAACTTACTTAGTGAGAGAGTGAGTGGCAGAAAGCTTTATACAAAGATTTGAATGGAAGATGAAATGCACTTTTTTGACTTCTGAACGCAAGAAGGAATGGGGAGGATTAAGTTGCACGCAGGAGGGAAGGAAAAGGAGAGTTTTCGTGCAAAGTTTTATTTAATGAACTGGAAATGCACTTACGGTCCTCTCCTTGACAAGGCATTCCGGGTACGGCAGGCACATTTGGGAAAACTGTAAAAGCAAACAGACACACAAACACATGAGTATAAGAGTCAGATCTCATACATCTTCATTTATCTCAAGAACTTAAGACATAAATCACTTCCGAATCTAATAAAACACTTCTCGGCTCAAGTGCCTAATATTTCTACTTTTCACTTGTACCACTTTCCATTTCCCAAGTTGCTTCCTCAACTCCCAAGTCCCAAGTCTCGCGTCTGGGAAGGGTAGCGTCACTAGTAAAAGTAGCTTCTAATGATGTGCATTTATATGGCAAGGACGCAACACTGACGAGTTTGATATTTTGGACTTCTGACTACTGTGTAAGCAAACGTATCTCTATTTAAGTTTGCAATAGGATATGTGATCTCACTAAATCCGATTTAGTGTAATGAAACAACGTTTATCTATTCTATTGTGTGTAAGCACGTGCTAGCTAGAATCCAAATCCAAAGCTAAGTTAATATTTGATGTGGGAGAAAGCAGATTTCCCCATGTTACACAATGACATGCCAATCAGGGTATACAGTAATTGAGACAAAATTACAACAACCGTACCTTCAGGACCCAAGTCCGAAGAGACCCAATAGCCCCAAGCCATTATTGCGATTCAGTTAATTAGAAAAATTAAACTAGTATGTTGAGTATTGAAGACTGCCTGAATTCCACAATTATTCGACACACCTATGCAAGATATTAAAAAATTGAAGACTAGAATCTTTTGGTATAAACACTTGAAACTCCCAAAAATGGAAAGTAGTGAAAGTCCCTACAGAAAGAATATCTTTGGAGAAAGCGTTAGAATGTCGGTAGATAAACTTTCTCCTTGCTGAAGAGTCGAGTACTTTATATGGTTGGATTAGACTGATTAGATTAATCCTCCTGTGAATCGATTGGACTGAGATTCAGTTAATATTGACAAATCTGGAGACTTGAGAGTTGGTATAACTGAAAAGGTGAATAGGGAAGGAGTGAAAGCATTCTTCTCATATGAGAGGAGCTCGGGTTAAAAATCCACCCTGAAAAGTTGTGTTCAGTGGGGAAAGTCTGGTGCTACGCTGTTCTAACATACAAGAACCAATTGAACGAGCGCATGCGACAGTGATAAAGCACTCTTTACAATAAAACCCGGGTAAGTTCTTGCCGTTTACCCGCTGTTACACTTTTTCCTCGTCTCTTCCAGAGATTCAATAGGTAATTCATAATCTCTGGCTGCTGCTGCTGCTGCAGACCGGAGAAAGTTGTGTTGGTCTAGTCTTCTTGGTCCTTGCATGTAATATCCCCCAACTCAGCAGGAAGATTCACCACCAAAAGGAAATTGATTTTTCTCTCTACTCTACTACTTGTAGTACTTCTATTCTAACTCTCACTACAAAAATTTAAAGTATGCTACAAAACGAAGAGTAAACGAAGGTTCTTCTTGATAAATACCACATTGAAGCAAGGCCGTAAATTGTGACAAGGAGAGAAATTACAGACTCTAATGTGTACTCACTAAATTCAAAGACGAGTCAAGTTGACTAGAGAGAAAGTTCCGTGGTCCCCGTATTTTGAGGGACACGGAGGAAATGAAAAGATGTCAAATGTGGGTAACACTCACTATCACCATCTCCACCGAGTCACTTTGTGTAGTGGGAAAGCATCCATCCACAGCATAAAAATACACACACACACTCATAGACATGGAAAGACCGTGTCGGCATAACTTTGTCTCTTCACTTCTACATCATCTTGGGAATTCTAATGTGATGCGAAAAGTTGAAAGTTCGCAGAGATACATGCAAAGCTACATAATATATACTCCATATATGAGTGTGTATATATTATGTAAACCATGAATACAATAGCAAGAGACAAGACACTTCACGACAGACACAATCCATATAGACACACAATTCTAAGTAGGTTTTTGCTTATTTGTAGTTTGTACGCTGTGAATTTCATCGGACTTGGACTTGCTAGTAGTTTACATTTCCCAATGAATGTGAAGTATGTTGGAATAGTTGGAAAGCAATTTAATACAAATGGATACAAATGAGTTGGTGTGTTTCTTTTTGTATTTACATACCACACACGGATACTATTCTGCGTAATCATTGAAAATGCTTTAAATGAAGATTACTTTCTCCGCCTCTCCAAGAATTTGTGTGTAACTAATACACTAACAAAAATCAAAGTGAAGATCACTTTACCAACCACTGCGTGTATACAGACTTCGCAGGATTTTATGTTTTATCTTCAAGTGAGTATTTGGCAGGATGCAGAACTCAAAGATAACTTTACTTAAAGCTTTCAAGCTTTCAGTTGCTACTTTACTACTTGCCAAGTTACGAGATGAGACACTCAAACTCATTTCACCACTAAATCTTTCAAACAACTTTTCCAACCACATAAATTATTCACTACCAAAACTTTAGTTACTTTACGAGTTGGTTCAGTGCGAATTCTGAAACTATTTATAAGGTTATATATATAAATAAAATATATTAAACTAGTCTATAGATTGGACTTATCGAATGAATTAAGTTCATACCATGAATAACGATCTCCGTATCTTTATTAATTTCATATAGTCGAATAGCTTCATCCAATTCCATCTGGGTTGTGATCGTGCAAGGATCTCCTGGAAAGTAAAATAAAATCCGTTAATATGTTACACACAGACTCTTTCCCTCCTGTCTCCTCCGTGGAAAGTTTGCTCTCTCAGCAAATTCTTCTATTAAAAGTTACAAGCATTAAAAGAATGCTGCACGAAAATTCTGCCATAAAATAACCATAATTCCATCAAAACATGACATTCACCACACTCAACATTGTCATGTTTCGCGATGACCTTCTCTCTCTCTCTCTACCGTGGAAAAATTAATGGTTAAACACACTCTGAATAAATTACCTTCTTCATCAACCCATTTCATAGTGAATTGTTGCTCTCTAGTGAATTTGCACATATCACGAATTTCCTCACATAATTGTTCCAAACTTATACTCGGTTGAATGTAAGTGATGAGCACCTCTCTGGAACAAAAGTCAAATGAATGTCTCAGTAAATTTTGCAAAAGTAAAATATATGTAACCGCAATGAAATTATGAGTCATTCTGAAAGTATTTTACCCGTTGTACGCTGTTTTCACTCTTATTTCAGGCACTTCGTTATCACCAGGGGAAGGTACCATCGGTGAAGGCATTTTGAATCAGAATTTACTCTGCGATAAACTAATTACACCCCGAGAAACTGATATGACTTTTGATAACCTCCAGGTCTCCTGTACGTGTCTATAATATTTGATTCTTCCTCTTTCTATACATCTATCTATCTAATGTAATTAATGAGAGAGTAGCCGATCTACTCACGAAAAAATACCGAAGAAATCCCCTATACAGCACTTTCTACACTCCACTCAGCGAAAGTTCTGTCACGATGATGTGTTCTTCCCGGGTATCACACTTACATATTCCGGAGAAAACTTTCGAGGACTTCTTGACGATATACTATTCATTCACATCCACAAGTCTGCGAGTCTACAACTCACCACAAATCTATATCTTGCGGTATTGGTGGTATCACTGTCGAGTGTGACTTGCTTTATATTTACTTTTGTAGTGAACTTTAAGCTTGTGTGACTCAGTCAGAGAAGCTTGCAGGATATCAATTCAATTTTAGCTTTCTTTCAAGACTACTCCCCATTAAATAACGTAAGATTTACACGAACACACCTGTACGCACCTAAAAAGGTGCGATTACAACTCGGGGTATAAAAATTTAAGTTCCTGTTTTGATTTCCGTTTTTACAGAACGAGTGATTTCGATGAGACTAGTAGGCCGACTTGGTCAGTCATTCCGTACCAATATTCCGCTTACTGAGTTAGTTCATCGTAAGTAGGGTGTGAGAGAGGCTTGTATTTTTATCATGTATCATATATATATTATTTTAGGTGCTTTTTTAATGACTGTATTGTGAGTTAGTGAGTCTGTATCCCATACCTTTTAGAGTACAGAGAGATACAGACAGAGAAGAGAGCTTAAGTCTGTCCTCCATTCTCATTTTTTGTATTAACAATAACCCCATAGCGCCGTGTATTTAGCTTAGGTAGGAAGGTAAAAGGCAGGCAAAGGGATAATGTATGAAGGATGGATGATGGGACAGAGACAAGCAAGTGTACAGAGCCACCATCGGACTTCTTCCCCATAATATGCATTGCTGAGAGTAAACTGGCTTTTTCTCTTTTTAATGCAACCACCCTCGGCCTTTTTTACCATTTGGTGGCTCCGTAATACTCATGTACGGTACTCTCAATAAAGGTAGAGAGGATCGGTAAAAAGTGATTCACAATTCACTTTGTCAGGTGGCTCGGCTAAGGAGAACGGCTGAATTCAATTGGAGGTGGCTCTTTTATCATTGGGATTAGGTTTGAGGATTGTCTTTGACATTCTGATGTATTTCCACTGCAGACTTCATCAGTTGAGTATGCAGACAGATGCAGTCTTTCACTCAGTATGAAGTCTCATTTAGACAGTTCACAATTGTACGTAAACTCAATTTGGCAGATTAAAGTCTTTGCAAGTAAAGGGTTGGATTTCAGAATTCACGCTTATTCTGACACAGAAATATGAGTTGAGAATAATATTACAACGGGTAAAGGCGTTGAAGATATTTTCAGTTTTTGAAAATTTAATTGTATCTTCGTCATTACAAGATTATCCCAAGGCATGATAAACATTACGTGCAGACATTGTTAGACACAAAATGCATTGTAGTTTCACTAACGTCTAAGACATAAAGACATTATATAAAACAAACTCAAACTAATAAAAAAATACTGCTGTGCTTATTCACAATTGTCTCGTTTCTATTTTCTATCTGCATCATAACTTATAAATTAAACAAACGTGCAGTTTCATGGTTTGCTACCTTTACAGGCTTTACATAATTGACCTTACTAATCAACCTACTACTATCCTGCATGCTAGGTAATTCGAGTATTGTAGTTCATCATAGTTTTCTTGGTGGAAGATTCGCTCTGGACTTTTAGTTTACAACGACTTTTACATAAGGCCTTATTTTACACAGGTCAAGTGTTAGAAAGCACATCATTTTATATCGCCGTACTGTCAACTGCTACTGCCAAATCGTGTATCGTATTAATTTGCTACTTTCATTTACAGAGTTAGAGTTTAATTTTAGAGTCGATTGTTTAAGTTTATAAAAATTGCTTCAAACAGCTACTATCCATAATACTAACTCAAACTATACAGGATACAAACATTAGGCAAATATGCGAAACAATGATTTTTTAACTAGCTGTATATTTACAGATTTGGCAAACATATAATCAGTCACAAAAATAAGTAAAATCTTTAAGTAACGAAGCTCATGATAAGTAGAATCAACAAGTTTGTTTTTAGTGTACACGTAACAGCATCACACAACTTAACCATCTATATATTAATAACTACATTTTGAGAAAAGGCTTATAAAAGGAGATACATTTAGCTGCAAGAATGGTGTCATTACAATGCAGCAAAAATGTCCTATCATGATCTTTCAGAATGCTTATTGCAAAACTAACATTAATTTATATATATTGTGTCATATAGCACATTCTATGTTTACAGATGATTGTAGCTGAATTGCAGTGGATTCGAATCCGGAAATAGTATGTTCACTTATGCTACGCATTTGTAAGGAAGTATCAGTCCAGTGTTACCATAATGAGAAACAAAAGCCCATCGGCAACTTTAAAGTTCGAATGAGTAATGAAGAGATGAAGACAAATGGAACTGAGACGGCACCTAATGACCGTGGACATTATACAATTACGGCGTCCAACATGCCTTTGCAATTTTCTTGAGCCATGATAGCAACAGTTTTCTTAACTCTGAGAGCTGAAAGACGTATAGACGGATTATGATGCCAACATTCTTTGATTACTCGCGTAAAATGATTAAGAACCTACAGAGAAAAATGTATTGAAATTAATTACTGGTTCCATATAACTGACGGACATATTTGTTTATCATGCAGAACTGATTAAAGACTTACGGGATCAGAAGCCCAGCGATTTGGAATTTCCGGTCTGTATCCATCTACGCAAACAACTTTACGCATTTCTTCGAAAGAAGGATCTGATGGAACAATGTCTTGGAAAGGAGCTTCATACTCTTCGTAAATCCCATTAGCTGCAGTTCGCCGACACATTTCCCATAACACAAGTGCAAATGTGTACATGTCAACCCGCTTGTACGAGTCAAAGGAGCTCATATTCATTCTACAAAGGCATTACATTTAATGACCCTGAGTTTTACGATAAGTTACAACGTATTTGCTACTTAAAATGATGTCATATACTCACGTTTCATCCAAGACTTCTGGTGCCATGTATCGTTTCGTGCCGACTTTAGGATTGGGATACACATTCAACTCACCAGTGTCTTTTTTATGGGTTACTGCCATGCCAAAATCTGCAATAACACACATTTCTCCCGAGCTAACCAAAATGTTTTTGGATTTCAAGTCTCGATGTGCTATTGCAGCACGACTCTGTAATTCAAGAACAATTCGCAATAGTAAATAATATTTAATGACTAGACAAGGGTTTTTAGGAATAAGTACTATAACTAACTCACCTCTGTTCCTACTAATTCACTATGCAAGAAGGCTAATCCATTCGCCAAAGAATATGCAAGTTTAAATAGTTGAGCATGCTGGATAGTTTTCTTGTTCAAAAAGTCATACAATGATCCATTACGGTGGTAGTGAGTAACCAACCAAAGTTGAGTAACAGAGTTCCTTGAAGTCATGTCAGATCCATAAAAACCTAAGATGTTGTTGTGTCGTAACATAACGGTGCTGTATATTTCTGTTTCTCGAATCCAAGAAGCTTCATCTCGAGTGGCGAAGATTTTCACAGCAACATTTTCACAATTCCATACGGCTTTCCATACTTCTCCATACCGGCCTTTTCCGATACACTCAACCAACTGAATGTTCTTCGCAAGGGTTCTCTGAATCAATAACGGGAGGCCTGACCCACTTCCAGATGTCATGGACCCGTCTAAATATTCCTTAAGAGTAGAATCTCCAGCAGATTTGGCCTGCAAATCCTCGTCATTGAGAGGATAAAAGTTTTCTCTATGAGATTTCATGAGCTCTTCCATTCTCTTCTTATGTGTTCGGCGGATCATTTTTACTACGACCACAAGCAGGATAATAAATATAACGATGATAAGTGGGAAGGCAATGTACATCACAGTATTGCCCATGCGTCCATTCGCATTTTCCCATTCCCTGTCTACGTGAAAATCACACAAGAATAATTAAGAGCTTTTTTCTACGTCTAGAATTTGTAGCTGATTCTATTTTAATACTTACCAACAGCAGGAGGTGGAGGTGGAGGAAGCGTAGGAAATTCATCGTCATTACAATTATCTCGGTCGTTGCAACAGTCTGTAACAAATGCTGCTTGGTATTCATAATTTGGTCGACTAGTATTATGAGACTGCTTGGTCGCCTTCTGATGAGTCTTTGATTTGCAGATAAAACTCTCCTTTTCTCTCGAATTGACACAACCTCTGGAGTAAGACTCCTTTCCGTTACTGTCCATGTGGCTCGATGTAAAACACTAAATACAAATCAGTTATAAATTAAAAATCAGTTGGTATTTAATGTTGTTCAATATTAAATACCAACGAAATATAAAAAATCGACAACTCACTTTACGAGCATTCGTGCATGAATATGTATATTCGCAATCTGGAGCATCACAAGCCAGGCAAGTAAGCTTGTTTTCCCCATCATCCCCTCCATTCATAGAAGACGCTAAGCCAGAATCAAAAAGCAAACTTCCTCCTGCTTCGGACGTGCTTTCAACATTGAATTCTTCTTCAGCTCCTTCTTCATAAACTACTCTTCTTCCTGTTACTGTTTCTAATTTTTTTCCATGAGGAACGTATTCTAAACCAAAGTAACAATTTCAACCCTTATTAAAACATTCAATTCATTAACGTAATTTCAGAAACTCTAAATCAATAATTAACGTACTTTCAACAGCAGCGCACTCCACAGATGGAATCACACAATACCAAAACCCAAACACAACCACCACTACACTCGCAGTAATTAAATTGTCTCTGCCCATCATAAAAACGATTTCAGAGCCTTTTCTTCGTCCTGAATTTAAATTAAGCCTTTAATTTCATGTCACAGTCAGAATCCAGAGTAATCTACTCCACTGACTTCTCTTCCACGTAAGTCTTGATTTCGTTGCCTCTGTTTCACGTATCACTTTCTAACTCTAAGAATCGTTGCCCAGCAGAACTGCATGCATCCCTTGTTTACGTGCAATCTAAGAAGGAAGAAACAATTAATAATAATATCTTTCAACTGTCAAATAGATAATTTTTTTGGATCTCTTACAAAAAGTCTTCGAGTATGAGAGAAGGGTGAGGAGGAAATTCAGCTTTTAATTGGGATGTCTGGAACGGGTGAGGTTAAGTTGGAGAACAGGGACGAGGTGATTAATCATGAGACCATTTTTGAGCTCTTAACGAATGGAGGGCAGTGGATATTTAATTAATTAGAATTAATTGGAGAGAGATTAACATGCAGTATGCAAATGGTTAACGTGTTTACTCCAAACAAATTGAGATTGTCCAGCCATTTTGGAAAAATTCAAATGGCGCGGGTAAAGTGAAAGGAAGCCAGACTCAGGGGCGCCGTGAGATCGTCGCCAGTCGAGTCACAATGACTCAACCATCTTGAGACTTCAGCAGCCAGAAACATGAAAGTTCTTCAAGAAGTGACAAAGGAATGATTCACATTTCACATGATTCACTGAAGAATCTTAGAAAATTTAGAAAATTACAATGATAAAATAGTCAACACATTCAAAGATTAAAACATGTTTTAATACGTCTGTTAAGTCCACCTTGACGAATGTCAGGTGTACATATTTTTAAATATATTTTTTAAAATTTTAATTGTTGTAGAGTTGCATGTTTAGTTAAAACTAGTTAAAAGGTTGAAACAAGACATGCTACATGGAATAACAATGAGATAAAATGTACAATCTGCAAATCTGCTTGATTTGGATTAATATAGGAAACATTGGGGATCACATTTCACATTATATGTGGGAGTGGGAGGTTGAGCAAGTATCTACGTGAGATTCTGGTGTACATAAAAGAACAAATTCTTCCTTGATTCGTACGTTACGAAATTCAGTGATGTTAGTTTTAGGAAACCCTTTATTAGTTTTCAAGGTGCTTGGTCCAGCAGAATGTTTGGAAGTCGATTGCGAAACTTCCGTATCAGGAGCACTTGAAGGATTGGATTGGAGAATCGCTTTCGCATCTTTAAGTTTCAGGGGTGATGGTGGAGTTTTCTTTTCAGGTGCAGCTGCTGGATCCGGCTCTTCATCCTCTTCCACATAAATTTCAATTTTTCGAATAGACACATTTCTATGAAGTCCTAGATTGAGATTTATATTTTCAGCATGTGATAGCTGATGAGTGCGGTTAGCGTTTTCGACCTGGGGTAAGTTTATGTTTCCGTTTTCAATATTTCTCATTGTAAGACTTCTAATCTCCACTGCTCCCATGTTAAGATTACTAAACGCAACATCTCGCAGATCGAGATTTCCAGTATGTCCCTGATTAAGATTTCTGACATCACTCTGAATAAGATTTCTATTTCCAACTTCTTCCAGATTTCTATTTCCAACCTCTTCCCGATTTCTACTTCCAACATCTTCGAGATTTCTACTTTCATCTCCTATTCCAACGCCTCCCTCGTTAAGATTTCTAGCATCTCCCTGGATAAAATTCCCATCATTTGCAACATTAAGATTTCTACTTCCGACATCTTCTAGATTTCTATTTCCATCTCCCATTCCAATGCCTCCCTCGTTAAGATTTCTAGCATCTCCCTAGTTAAGATTCCCAACATTTGCAACATTAAGATTTATATTTTCAACATCTTCCAAATTAAGATTTCTATTTCTAACGTTTTCCAGATTTCCATTTGCATCTCCCAGATAAAGATTTCCAACATCTTCCAGATTAAGATTTCCAACATCTTCCAGATTAAGATTTCCAGGATCTCCCATGTTAAGATGTCTTCTTCCAGCATCTTCATGATTAGGGTTTACGTTTAAAAGATCTTCTGGATTAAGATTTCCAGGATTTCCCAGGTTGAGATTTCTACTTCCAGCATCTTCACGATTAAGGTTTACGTTGAAAAGATCTTCTGGATTAAGATTTTCAACATGGTCTGGATTGACATCGACGTTTGCAGCAAGTCCTAGATTATGATCGATGTTTCCAGCAATTTCTGGGTTAAAATTCCTATCTTCACGATCTCCTAAATTACGATTTCGAATCAGAAGCACAATATCACCATCTTCTCCTTCTCTGGTTCTATTCCATTGTACCTCAGTCGGAAAGTTGTAGCTTCTTGCTCTGCGACATTTGATAAGCTTGATAGTCACAAGAAAAAGAGCAAACAAACTGAGGATCAGAAGTGCAATAATTGTCCTAAAAATGCTGCCCCAAATAGGGAACTGAGTGTCTTCCCACGTTTCCCCGTCTGAAAAAATTTGTAATACTTAATTAACGCGATCATTTGATGTCTGATAATGAAATGCGTAAATTGTATGATCAGTGGTGAATCCTACCTGACCATCCACTTTCGTTGGACAATTTAAGACGACTGAAATCGAAGTCATCAGACTTACAAAACTCTTCGGGATCACAACATACAGTGATGATAGTTGCATAATAGCTGGGGTGGTCAATATAGCTGCTGTTACTGGTTTTCCTGGCAGCGTAAAAGTGATTCTCCTTCGTGCAGGAAGTCGAATGTCTTCGAAGATCTGAGCATTCTCTTTTAAAAGCTGGCAGTCCTATGGTACTGAACATATTGTGGGCTTTCCTGCACTGGAAATACAACAATAACGATAAGCACAACTGAATTACTTAACAGCATGGAGAAACACTTCTCAAGCATGGCATGGAATAAATTAATGTATGTTTTACTATTTCTATATTTCTACATTTCATAGTTTGTTCACACGTCATAGGCACGCACAAATTGCACCACAATGGTACAGTCACTGTGAAATTTGTGAATTGATTATCTTCTGTGTACACCCTTGCGCTGACTTCTTCAATCTCTTGAGCTGGTCCTGTAGCTTTGGGAGTGTCAGGGGTTGTGGTAAGTTTATAATCAGATTTAGTCATCTTTGTCATCCTTGATTCTGTTTGAGAAGACACAAGTCCTTCCGTTTCATAAGGTTTGCATTAAACTACATACTATACTTAAAATTTGCAATGAGATCTGCTGCCTGAGTAGCCACTGAGGTTTTGATCGGTGTAATTAACTTACGTTCAACACGATGGCTAAGTTGTTCTAAATTAGATAAATTAGGCAAAGACAAGAATGCAGCTGTAAGAAGACAGAAGTGGAAGTACATTTCCCTTCCCATGATATTTATTTGTTTAAATTTTTATTACCATTTATCAACAAAGAAAGTCAAAAGGTTAAGACCGGAAGTTGTCAGTTTACAAAAAATGACCGAGTACGCCAAAATCTAATATGTGAATATTTATTTATGATACTATATAGGCAAACATCTAGTTTCCATCTCGTGGTATAAAGGCAGGGTTTTCATTTTTACATAATGTATTGGCCTACATAATTGATAAATCTATATAAAATTCAGACTTATTCATTGTGCTGTTCATTGGTATTTTCACGAGTGAAGAGAACGCAGCACATCCTCGCTCATACTCATTTGCATATATAACATAGATAACTGATGAATTTTAGAACAAATGCTGATGTGGGTAATTTGCCTATATTACATAGATAACTGATGAATTTTAGAACAAATGCTGATGTGGGTAATTTGCCTATATTACATAGATAACTGATGAATT